>CM061045.1:8606920-8822922 GCA_030762985.1 Adelphocoris suturalis | reverse complement strand
GTCCGGTGCCCCCTTAATAAACTAAAACGTCTAATTAAAATAATAGAAAACGAATCCGTTGAACATTATCTGAATAACCTGAGCAGAAAAGAGTACCTACGGAATATTCTCTCGTTAAAGTTACTAAAAATATAAAAAATTTTAGTCATGCATCATGATCGTATGAGCGAATTTTCTTAATTTATCATATTATGTTAAATTGTTTGAAAATTTGAGCTTTTTGAGTGCAAAGAAAAGGTTAATTAAGGGAATAATATTGATAAATCATATGTTTACATTGTTCTCGTCTGATTCGTTTTTTAAGACGTCCCTTTGAAGCTTGCCTTTGCCAATACATTGACGACCAAGTGGAATTGATCCAGGGGGAGTGAGACAACAAAAGCAAAAGAAAATAAATTACAGCACACAAATTTCTAATGCCATAAGTGTGTGTGTGTGTGTGTGTGTGTCTGCGTGTATGTTTGTTCGTGTGACAATTTTGTTGACGCTGCTCCTGCCACAAGCCTCACTGATTTTTGAGACTCTCTGTTCGTTCGATCCCAATTTCGGTTTATTATTTCCAATAATAAGCCTATGTGATCGTATAGCAAAAAATTTTTATAACACCCCCCCCCCCCCCCCCCCCCCCCCCTCAAACTTTGTCACTTTACGTTTCAAGGTGCGTAGAATCCAAATTTGAAATGTCCGTCGGCCGTCCGGGCCATAAAAGGAATAAGAATTGACTTAAAAAACCCGTTCTTTCGCACATAGACTCCATTTGGGTTCTAGTTGGTCCTAACGTTTAACCATCCCGATCGCTTTACTCGCATAGATGCTATGGACCAAAACGGGCGAAAAAGTGTCTTTTTTTAGGTTTTGAGTGTTAGACTTACGCACGCGCGCACGCCTGGCACGCTTGGCAGGGGGTCACGGTGGGTGGTGAGGGGGGTGAGCGGGGGGTGGAGTGAGAGGAAGAACATAGGTGGATACTAGAAAAGAGACTGGCGAAAGCCCCAGTGCACGCTGGTTACTATAGCTGGTTATCTGATTCAGAAATAATAAACCATTATGTAATAATTTGCAGCGTTTTTGTCTAGTTATGCAAACACCCAAGGAAAGTTTGAATCCCATGATGGAAAAGTTAGTATGGAGGGGTTAAAGCTGAAAAACATGAGAGTATGGAGGGGGCAAGCCGAAAAAACAACCCATTTTCGTGATTCTTATCTTGTCCGATTCCAGTTTCAGTGTAGTTGTGCAAACAACTTGGTGGAGGAGATAACCGATTCTTCAAAGCGCTGAAAGATACGCTGATTCTAACTTGGTTCCATCACTAATTCTATATAGTTTTCTAATGAAGGTATGTCAGGAGTTTCAAATTTCATTATGGGAAGGGGTGAATGGAGGGGGAAATACTGATAAATCATGATGTTTTAACTTTTCTTGTCCGAGTTTCGTTTCTGTTTTTGTTCAACTATGAATTCGGTCTAGTTTTGGAACGTATACGAAGAGTTTCAAATTTTACTGTGGAAGCGGGTGAATGGAGGTGGCAATAGCGATAAATCGTGATTTTCTTACTATATTCATCTGATTTCCGTGATATTTTTTCGATCCAGATTTTAGTCCAGTCATGGAAGTTTCATACTTAGTCGGTGGCGGTGGTGAATAGGGTTAGAAGAGTAATTCCGCCAGGAGTTACATATCTCAGTATGGAGAAGGGGATAATAATGATGATTCATGATGTCACATTGTTCTCATCTAATTTTCATGTTTTTAACTTTGATTCCGTGTCTTTCAATCTGTCAGTGTGTGTGTGCGCGCGCGCGAGTGTGTGTGTCCGCAAGTTCTTGAACCAAGCGTAATTTCCACAGTTTTTATCGGATTTGGATGAAAATTTCAGGAATTGTGCGGGCTAGTGGTTAGATGATCCCCTACCAGTTTTATTGTTGCCGAATCAATACTTCGCTCTGCGTTTGCGCAAAAGTAAATCCCGTCAAGGATTATTTTCTCACACCCGAGGTAGTTGTCTAATCTCGCTCAATTCGGGGGATAGTTAGGAGAAGACAATTTGAGCATTCCATTTCAATTTCAAGATGATCGTAACAATAGTAGTTCCAATTCGTTAGAAAATTTGAAATTCAGTAAGGACAAATCTAAATTTCTCCATATTTCCAAGAGACAGCGAATGGTGGAGGTGGAGGAGGTGGAGGAATTGAAACACCTGGGGATGGTGTTAAAGTCTAGATTTAAGTGGAAATCACATTTAAAGTACTTGACTGAGCGTTCAATGAAAGTTGAAATCACTCTCTCCCAATGTGTCAGGGTTCACTGGGGATTGGGACAGAAGGGGGGAAGACAATGTTTATATTTCGTGATTTCCATTTTTTTTTTTTTTTTTTTTTCCCTTCTTAAGTATGTTTTTAACATTTCATTTTTTCCACGAGGTAGCATTCAAAAACGTAAACACCGCCGCACAGTGGCCGCAAAGTAGAATCTAGCGGTTCAAAAGTCTGGAATAATACTTACAAATTGACAGTTGAACTTTATGAGCAAAATAGGTGATCTTAGGGTCCAATAGAGGTTTTTGACTTATTAAAATGAAGCTTCTCTATAAAGCACACCCATGTGCTAAAAACTGCATAAATTCGTCTTCGACAGGCATGGATGCCCTACGTAATACGAGGGTCCTGAATTTGTTAGGTACTCAATATTTATTTATTTTTCACTATCCAGGAACAGTATAATATAATATAGTTAACTTATAAACGGTATAATTAATTTATTTATCACTTTCTAGGAACATGATTATATTTATGTAAGTAAATCCTGAACGGTATGAAACAAAATTGTTGAAGTGCAACGACCTTAATTGTATTTCCAATCTATAAACTCATCCCATCGTCAAGAATAGCATGCAATATTATTAATCTCTACATAAAAAAAATCAGTTAATTAGGAAACAAAAAAATGATATTTGAAATAGTGCCTAATAAATGGTAATTTACGTTTGCGCATGCGTAGGATGAAGTAACGTTTTGAGTACAATGAAATTGGTAGGGGACCTTCTACAGCTTAACTCACACATTCTCTGAAAATTTCATCAAATTCGGATGAAAACCGTGGAAATTCCAAAATTTTTTTGCGCGAGTAGACGCAAAAAGACTGTGGAAACTGAGGAAAGTTCAAAATTGTATTAAGCTCGTAGATGCAAAAAGATGCAGCAGAAATGTGTTGCGTTCTTTTCAAGGATGTCTATAGATAAGGACCCAAGTGTTGTTTTCACATTCCATGACATTCCCTGGGAAGGGTACCTACAACATAAAAGTTAGTACCTACCTACAAGTAACTTTATTAGGCACTAATTTACGCTGTTTTGAAAATTGGAAGAAAAAATTACCGTTGATGATAAAAATAATTAAAACGTGGGAAAATATTCCACACACCTCCCTCCGTAATAGCCATGAATTTGAAATTAAAAAAAAAAAAAAAAATTACACTACAATACAATAGGTAAAAACTATCTTTTCGGCGAGTTTTATGGACTGAGTGGAGTGGCCTGCAGGGGCGGGGTCCTGCAGTTCCGTGTTCGTTATCTTCTCTGACAGTTCAAAATTCATTTTCTGCGTTTTACCACCTGGATGTCTACGAAGCGATGAATCGCTTTTCACCAAATAAGGACAACCTTCATTTTTTGACTTTTGAACTGCTAAAACCTATTTTGCGCCCACCGTAAGTGGTAGAAAAATCATGAGATCACTAGGGAAATCATAATAACGGTTCTTGTGAATCGACAGGTTGTGCCACAATTCGTCTCGCCTGGAGTTTCTTAGATCGGTCCACTTGGATTCCGCTGAGAAAATAGCTAGGTACTACCGATTGCAGCCAAACAGTAATAAAAATCGTAAAAAATTAAGAGAGGAAAATGAAAAACCATAGTTTCAGACCAAATAAATCAAATCAGATTTCTCATTAATCGAGGAAAATCATAAACTGAACGACCTAAGAGGGAATAAATCCACACAATTTTTGACGTATTCCGAGTTTTGTTGATGAATGACCACAACCGTGGAGTCTCCATCTACCATCAAGTTCCCACTGCGTCGAAAGACAAGGCGTCCCCAGCTTGGGAATTATATTCTAGTGGCGAACATCGATCGCACACTCGCATACTAACTACACTACCCTTCCGTTCATTGTTGGCACTCACCGCTTCTGGTGTTCAAATGAATCCCATTGAGAAATAGATGGATGTGGTGTAGGAAGGTATGCATTCACTTACGAAGAAACAAGTATACCTATATAGGTAATATCTAGGAATTTAAATCTATCTACTTATTAAAACTGTATGTATGTATAGTTGTTGAGGGTGATTGCTCATAAGTTCGACCACAAAACGGACTGGTAAGTGATGCATGCGTTACAGGGACGTCCCTAGGAATGGGTTGCTTATAATTTTGGTGAGAATTAAAATAAGCGAAAAAAAATATATATAATTAATATGTCATGATTCCTCGGAATTACCCTTCCATCCAGTTACCTCCTCCACCGACAGTAAATTTGAAACTTCCAAGGTTGCATAACTGGACTAAAATCTAGACGAAAATCAGATGAATATAGTAAAAATATCACGATTTATCGCTATTACCCCCTCCATTTACATCCTTTCATGAAATTTGAGACTCCTGACATATTTTCCAAAACTAGACTGATTTCATAATTGAACAACAAAAAATCACTAAAATCGGACGAGAATAGTTGAAACATCATGATTTATCAATATTACCGCTTCATTTACACCCTCCTATGATGAATGAAACTTTTTGACATACGATCCAAAACTATATCGAATTCGTAGTGGAACAAAATAAGAATCCCGAAAATCGATCGAGATTTCTAGCTTGGGCAGCACTCGAAAGAATCGGTAGTTATCCCCTCCACCACGACAGCGATTCCGAAATTCCCAAGGTTCGCTGCACAACTAGATTAAATTGGGATCGAACAAAATTGAATCACGAATATCGGTTGAGAATCGCAGCCCGAGTTGCGTCGACAAACTTTGTCCAAAAAAAAAAAAACTTTTTTTCGGCTTTAGGACTCCCTCCATTCCTCTTCCACCATGAAATTCAAAATTTCCGGGATTTGTTTTATAACTAGACGGAAATCAGGATCAAACAAAGAAAGAATCTCTGAATTCGGTTGAGAACAGTGGGCTGGGCAGCGTCGAGAAAATTCGTCACTCACACACACACACACACACACACACCACGCGCAACCATACACCTATGGTTTTTTTCATAGATTTGATATTAGAATGGTCTGAAACAACAGGTTTGTATGCGGTTATTTTTTATTTTAATTTTTTTTTTTTTTTTTCTCGTCCTTGGCTTGCCCCACACTCCCTGTTTCAATTCTAATGGGACGTTCCTTTATTGATGACGCCTAGCTTCAGAGGGGCGTCCTAAAAATGAGTATAACTACGTGTCAACGGAGAAGAATGCCAACGTGTCAACGGGGTTCTAAACATCTCAAATCAGTAAATTAATTAATTTTTTTTTTTTTTTTTTTTTTTTTTTTTTTTTTTTTTTTTAAATGAAAAACGGATTTAACAAACCTTCACTTTCTACATTTTTGCCATATTTTAAAACTTTTCACGCCATGTTTGAATTCTGCAATATAGGAACCTACGTCAGATCCAGCCATCAGCATAAAAAAACTTCCTGAATCAGACAGAACCACGATGTACCAACTCAATTTTATTTTTACATGACATTTAGCAAAAAACTAGAGTTTGAAACTTAAAAAAAAAATTTAAAAAGGAAATTTCACCAAAATTGACTGATTTTGTTACACTTGAAGACTTGGGTGTAGTCTTTCACATAATTTTCTACAGGTAACCATTCTATTGAATGATGAGACTCCTAAGCTCCCTAGTAGAAGTTATAAAGCTAGTAGGATCCAGTTTTCGTTTTATGAAAATATGAAACTTCAATTTTTTCGTGATTTGGCAGACGATTTTTCAGTCTGAATCAAATGCAAATAAAGTTTTACACTACAACTAACGGTTTTTCAGTTTATTTCTTATGCCCAATTGTGATAGCTAGGTAGGCAGGATAATGCGGAAGACTCGTTTGCATCACGTATAATGATTTATTTGGCGGCGGCTCCACATGATGGCCCGGATGAGGGGTACCTCCACCTGACCAGAGTACACAAACATTAGGGTCCACGGGTCTGATGTTTACCATCCCCCCCCCCCCCCCCCCCCGGAATTTTATTTATGAAAGATATGAAATCATAAAAGAGTGTTATGCTCCGTGAGTTACATTTGTGCAATTTTTTGGTTCTTGACCCGTTTACGTCGAGTTTTTTGTTGTAGTAGGTCGTGGTGAATATGAGTGCTGCAAAGAGGATGAGTGGAGTAAAGGGCGATGCTGAGAGAGGCTGTGTAGAGTGAGAGCAGCAGCAATGCTGCCGAAAAATTTTCTAAAAAATATGATTGATGTTGATGTATCTGAGGAATTGTCAAATGAAATTGTGCATTATCAGGGATCTAGGAACCCCCCCCCCCCCCCCTGAGGTGCAATGCTAAATCCTCGATAAAAAGGTAGAGGAGGTTGACAGTATCCCGCCAGAGAGATACCCACTCCTACTAATAGCATTAATGAGCTATGTTCGGAGTAGATTGGATTTCCAGGGACCTGGATCACCCATCCAACGCCAAACTCAGCTTTTCAAAAACACAATAAAAGGCGTGCGACGCCCGTTGTTCACCAACAGGGCGACGACAGCGCATTCTCTGAGATCCCGACGGGAACTCTATCACAGCATCTGAAGCACATTTATGCGAAAAAATTTGAAGAAAGCAACCCTTCACTACTTCTTCTTCTGAATAATATAACTATGTTTAAATTAGTTACTATGTTTCTTGATATTACGATCGAGAGTAGAAAATTGTGGAATATCGCCTAAAGAAGCTCGTCTTTCAAAAGTGACTCACGCTGACTACAAATGTCAGAATTAATCCGTTTACCCCATGATGTTTTCACATACATAATGCTAGTATGATTCAAAAATGTTTATATTTCAGGAGAATGTCATTTAATGGACTAACATGACAAAAATGTCATTTTTACAAGTTTATAGGAGGTTTTTAGAAATAAAGATACTATGCGCTACGTTGTGCTTCATTCTTCTGGCTATTATTCTATTCTATAGACTAAAATCTAACTTCTCTATAAGTGTCAACTCCTGGACTTTACCGGGTTAGCCGCTAAATCATTTTAAAGATTGAGTGATTAAAGAAAACATCCTAAATCTAGAGGCCTGAGCCACCAAATTCATTTGGTCCGCCTTAATTGTTGTTGCTGTATCATTATAGGTATTCAACATGAACCAACACCATGAATTCAACACTAATTCGTAAGTAGACCTGGTCTATTAACGGCTTTGTCGGATCAAATTTTCAAATTTATTTGAGTTATGTACGGATAAATTCCTTTATACAATGCTTTGGAAATCAAGCCATTGTAATGAGTTTAGTATGCATAGTAGTGGATTTATCGAAAACGATGTTGAAAGAATTTTGTTGTAAAGTGCCTTGTATAGTGAACACTCAGGCTTGTACTGTGTGTTGTACTTTGATGGCATTAATTTTATATATTATCAATGACGTAATTTCACATGATGTTAGCAAGCAATCAAATGTACAAAGCACAATCATGTTGCCAAGTAATTTTCCTACAAGAATATTAATAATAATCCAATTTGAAGCTGTCATTTGTCATCTTTATCTTTCAAAGTTCTTATTCCTACGACGCCGTGGTATCCAAGGACGTAGGTACTATCCTAGTAGTACCTATAACCTATCAGATCCTATAAGTTATGCAACTGCATGAGAAAACGACAATGTTTTAGGTTACTCTTTTCGTTATTTTAATTTCTACTGGAATGCCTAGGCCATTCACATTTAGGTAGGTACCTTATTTAATTGTTTTATTGATAATGTGCCCAAGATGAGTACGTTGCATTTTTGAAATTTAACTATTTTAACTATTTTTGAACACATGTTGGGCACTAAAATCTTTTATTTCTCTCTTGAAATTTGGAATTTCTATTGAAAAACGTTTCACAAAAACTAGCATAAAAAATCGTTGAACCCAACAGAATAAATTTAGAAAAGTAGAAAAATAATAATTTTTAATGATATTTGTAAAATGTTATAGTACCATAAACTAACTTAAACTAATGAAATTTATGAAAACCATTATTAGAAACTTTGTTAACCGATGACCTACTTCAGATTCGGCGCCCCAAAATACGTGTGTGTACCTACCTACTTAGTTTAATGCAAAAATTCCGGCGGTAAGAGGTTTTTGCCACTTTTGGGAGGTTTGGCACTACTGTGCGGCGTCCCCCTTAATTAATGGTGATACATACTAAGTGCCATGATTTTCTGGATGCATAATTATGCACATAAATCGGATCAGATTACTAAATTTTTCTTTAAACATGGGTATAAATTTTCCCTCTTAACATCCCTTAAACTCTGGTAATATGGCTTCATTTACATAAGTACCTACTCAGTCAAAATAACTGCCATATAGGTATACGTTTTTCATTAGGGCATCCACGTGACGTCCGAAATGCAGATCCGTACATGTATATCGCTGCATTTTGGCGTTGTCAAAATTGCCTTCTTGGAAGGGCAGGGTTTTTTCATAAGTCTGATTTGGATCCAACATCCTTAATAGGTGAAAAGGACCTTTTCCGTTAATTCACTACCACCCATTCATTCTGACCTGTATGTCCAACTAATCTGTATTTTTACTAAGGGATTGACTACTTGATGTTATGTAATTTTGAGATGCGAGCTTGCGAGCATCCAGACCACCAAACTATACACATCATTCTGACCTACTTGTCCAACTACTCTGAATTTTTACTAAAGGATTGACTACTTGATGTAATGTATTTTTTAGATGCTAGCTTGCGAGCATCCAGACCACTAAACTATACACAGCATTCTGATCTATTTTACCACAGTGGACGTGGACTTAATGATTGGGGAACAGTTCTTTGAACAATAGAATATATATCAAGCGGTAGTGAATTAACGGAAACGAATAAAAGGGGTGGTAGTGAATTAACGGAAAAGAACCGGTGAAAATAGTCAGTTTGATCACAATTTTTGATCAACAATTGACTTTTCAAAAGCAATTGATTTTTGGCGCAAAATAAACTTCTATGTACAAACTGTCGTTATTAGGATGTCCCTCTGAAGCTTGGTCATACAGCCAAGGCTTCATAACTCAGGCTTCATTTGTATAATAAAGGGACGACCTAATAGAATTGATCCAGGAGGGTGTGGTACAAACCAATCCTGAGAAAAAACATAGGTACTGGTAAGCTGGTAAGTAATGCATGCATTACAGGGACGTCCCTATGAACGGATTGTACTCGTATATAATTTTGAAGAGAACTAAAATAAAAGTGGAAAAAAAAGATTTCTCGGAAATACCCCCCCCCCCCCCCCCCCCTCTAACTCCGTCACTGACAGTAAATTTGATACTTCCATGGTTGTATAACTGGACTGAAATCTGAATCGAAGAAACAATAAAAACTGTCAAAAAAATCAGATGACTATAGTAACATATCACGATTTATTACCATTATCCCCTCCATTCACCCTCTTCTATCATGAAATTTGGAACTCCTGACACATTTTCCTAAACTAGACCGAATTCATAGTTGAACAAAAAAAGAATCACGAAAATCTGACAAGAATTGTTAAAACACCATGATTTATCAGTATTAACCCTCCATTCACCCCCTCCCATGATGGAATTTGAAACTCCTGACATACGTTCCAAAACTATATCGAATTCGTAATGGAACAAAATAAAAGGATTTGCGGACACACACCCAGACACTCACAGACGGACATGGAACGAATGTTGTTCAGAATAGTCTAAACGTAAAATGCGAGTTGAAATTTTGATTTCGGTATCGGAAAATGTTTCATCTCCCAAAAGAGAAAACAACGCTTCCTCTACCTATGATGAACCGGTTGCGTGAAGTGAATATTCCATTGGGGTTATATCCTGTCACAAAAATCAGATGACTATAGTAAAATATCACGATTTATTACTATTATCCCCTCCATTCACCCTCTTCTATCATGAAATTTGGAACTCCTGACACATTTTCCTAAACTAGACCCAATTCATAGTTAAACAAAAAAGAATCACGAAAATCGGATGAAAATAGTTGAAACATCATGATTTATCCGTATTCCCCCTCCATCTCTTTGAAAAGAAAATTTGAAAATCCTGACATAGGTACGGTCCAAAACTATATCTAATTCATAATGGAACAAAATAAGAATCACGAAAATCGGTTGAGATTTGTAGCTTGAACAGCGCTTGAAAACAATTGGTAATTTCACCTCCACCCCCCACCACGACAGCAAATCTAAAATTCCCAACTATGTTGCACAACTAGACTAAAATTGGAATCGAACAAAATAAGAATAACGAAAATCAGTTGAGAATAGTCGCCTGGGTGGCGTCGACAAAATTTGTCGAAAAAAACACGTTTTTTTGGCCTTACCCTCTTTGTTCTCCCTCCTCCATCTTGAAATTCAAAATTTCCGAGTTTTTTTGTAGAACTAGACTAAAATTGGGATCGATCAAAGAAATCATCTCGAAAAAGGTAAATAATTTTAGCCTGGGCAGTGTTACGCTCCAGGAAAATAACTCTCACAGTCGAAGAGGTGACCCTGGCCTCATAGCTCTGGTCGTTAGAGTGTCGCGACTCCGAAGAATTTCCCGTAATTTCTCGTACTTGTGACGACTCGAGTTCGAATTCCTGTCGAGGTATCAAATATTTTTGGGCCGTTACAGTGGCGCAGTCGGTAGGACCCAAAATCATACGAAACAAGGATTAATTAAATCCCTCTAGAGCTTAAAGACTGTAAACATCACATTTCCTGTTCTTATGCCTTTCATTTCCTCATCACTTGAGTCAAAACACACCGTGACAATGACCTCGCTCGACTGCTGACTTGTTCCAGCAAGCATCTGCTGAGCCAGCGGCCTGCAGTTACACTTCGTCATTCGTCCGACCCCAAATCAGCCGAGACGGCTGGTATTTGACTCCGGGAAAATGTTACACTCCAGGAAAATAACTCTCATAGTCGAAGAGGTTTGGTTACCCTGGCCTCATAGCTCTGATCGTTAGAGTGTCGCAACTCCGAGGAATTTCCTGTAATTTCGACGACTCGAGTTCGAACTCCTGTCGAGGTATCAAATATTTTTGGGCCGTTACAGCAGCGTCGACAAAGTTTTTCACACACACAAAGACATACACCTATGGTTTTTTTTCTCCACGGATTCGATCTTAGAATGGTCTGAAAAGGATTTGTATGTGATTATTTTTTTCTCATGCTTGTGTTGTCCTTCTCCCCCTGCATCAATTCCAATGGCGTCCCTCTAGTTAAAGAAGCCTTGCCTGATAAGACAGCTTCAGAGGGACGTCCTAAAAAATAAAATAAAAATAACCGAATACAAATCTAATTCAGACCATTAAAACACCAAATCCATGAAAATGAACCAAGGTGTGTGTGACAAATTTTGTAGACGCCGTCCATGTCACAATTCTCCACCAATTATCGAGATATATTTTTTTATCTCATTTTTAGTCTATGAGCAAAAAATGCAGTCTCAGTTGAGCAAAAAATCCTGGAAGTCTTGAATTTCAAGACGGAAGGAAGAGAATGGAAGGGATAAAGCCCAGAAAACGTGCATTTCAACGACAAAGTTTGTCAACGCTTCCCAGACTACAATTCTCACCCTAATTTTGTGATTCTTATTTTGTTCGATCCAAACGAGTCTGGTTAGTAGTGCAACAAACCTAGGAAATTACGGATTCGCGGTTGTGATGGGGGGGGTCATTCAAACGCCGACCAAACTCCAATTCTAAACAGTTTTTTTAAAATTAAGAATTTAGTCTAGTTTAGAAACATATGCCAGGAGTTTCAAATTTCATTATGAAAGGGGGTTTTTTAATGGAGGGGGTAACACTTATCAATGATGTTTACATTGTTCTCATCTGGTTTTTTTTTTAAATTAAGAATCTGGTCTAGTTTTGGATTTTGGAATAGATTTCAGGAGTTACGGATTTCATTATGACATGGGGGAATGGAGAGGGTAATAGTAATACATCGTGATGTTTTTACTATTTTCATCTAGATTCCGTGACTGTATTTTTGTTTGATCCAGATTTCAGTCCAGCAGCAAATTAATTTTAGGTTGTAACGGATGAGTTACATCCAGTAAAATCAGGCTCTTTTCGTTATTCTCACCAAAATTGTTTACAAACCAGACATAGGGACGTCCCTGTAATGCATGCATTACTTACCAACATGTTTTCTTTTTAGATGAAAAGTAGGTAAGCGTTTCCTTGAAAATGTCCCAAACGATTTGGAACAAAGGAGTAACTCCTTATGGTTTATTATTTTTAATAATGAACCTTTGTAATCAACCAAGAACAAGATTTAAACCCTCTCAAAATTTGTTCAAGATACGTAGATTCCAAAAATCGAATACAAGAAAAACGCTACAAATTATTACACAAACAAATTACTACTACAAACGCTACACAAAGGTTTATTGTTGTTTATTGGATAGCCCTTCTATGGAGAACACCTGTCTATAATATTTATGTTGAGGCCACTTTGAATTGGGTGATTCGTTTAGGTGGATACCGGCCGGGGCTGTTTGTCTTCTGGACCTCGACATTGTATCATCTATCTATCAGTATCCAAGTCCACTTGGTTGGGGTGAGGCGCGGAAAGTTGGGTCCAGTCAGTCGAGTCCGTCGAGCACTTGAAGCCTCTCGTTCTTGTTGATGCTCAAGAAGCCCAGCCATTGCAACTCTTCACGTGCCATATGTCCGCGACCATTTCGGGGTAGTTTCTATAATTTCGAAGCGAATTTAGGTAGGGTTTCTCCTTCCTTTCACCCTCAGCAGGCTTCCTTGTTTTGACCTAATACCAAATCCTCTTTCTTCAGGTGTAGCATAATTCTTCATAGTTTCCAGATATTTCTGTCCCGTGGTCCTTCATGTTATTTTATTGTGGGTTTTGTGGTGAACCAGCTTAATACCGTTACCCAAGGGTGAATCTTGTTCGCGCAATACTTTATTCGCCCCCACAAATTATTAAACGAAGTCTATTTTACTTTGGATATCCAAATACATCTGCATAGCTGTAGACGCCTACCAAAGAGAAATAAATAATATAAAATAAAACACCTACACTTTCATAGTATTTAACACGAGCTGACCCACCAACTGAAAATTATCTACCCGTACTACCATGCCTCCAAACGTGAATTTGATTCCACTCCACATGGAAACATGAATTCCATCCCCCACTCCACACAGGGAACAACTAGATAGATTTCCAAGTTCACAGGAAAACAGCAACACAATTTGCTTGGAGATATTGGGACCTGGGCAGCCTGAATGAAGCATAGACAATAGGCTCTTTGGTATTCCCTTCTATATAGGGAGTTCGAAATTCTGCCCAATAGATAGTGGTACGCTATATATATATATATAGGGGGGGGGGGGAGGCAGCCTAATGTAGTTACATACTCTGCCTCAACACTTCCTCACAGACAGAGGGGATGCAATTTACGTACTATGCAGCTATTTTTTCTTATGGTCTGGGTTGACATCATCTGATCCAAATCAAAAACAATAGACCATCTACACTACAAAGGAACGTTCTGGAATTGAAAAAGAAATAGCACAAGGATAGGATTCAACGTCTTTTTTAATTAAAAAAAGATATCTTCAACATTATGACAAGTTTTGATTTGCATTAAAATGCAAGCTATTATAAATCCACAACCATCTAGCTTGAAACCACGCCTATTTTAAAATATAAGCTGATTTGTATTTAAACATAATTATTTACTAACATTTGACATACAAGTAAAAGTTAAAAACTAAGATCCGTTTATATTATATTCATTATATACAATGGATAAATTGACAGGAATACAGTCTGTAGCAACCATTTGGAGAAAAATATCTAGGGTTCGTCATGAAGCTAATTCTTATTAGTTATGTAGGTAGGTGCTTTAAAACGAAAATATTGGGCAGTTCGGAAACTTTTTAGGACATTGAGGTGAACTCTAATTCAATTATTTTGGTGCCTAGTAGGAATTTTTGAACATTTGAGTGACCCCGTTGCGTAATATTATAGGTATGCCCACCGCAGTAAGTCAAAACGGTACCCATATAGGGTAGGTTCCCGAAACTAAAGTGAATAGGTGTACAACCACATACTGGAAGTAGTGTGCTTATGCTTCCAATTATTGTGTAAAGGTTGGATTGCATGAGATCTTAAAAGTTACACATCTATACCCTCTAGTCTAATTGAGAAGTCTAAAATACAAATAAAGTTATTCCTACCAATTCCAAGAGTTTGTGAAGGCCGTTTATTTCAGTAATCAATACAACTTTATTAGGTACACTTCACAAATATAATTATATGAAGTATTATGATCATGGTACCTTTGCAGTATTACTATTCATTGGAAAATAATTCATAAATGAATGAGTGGGCATGACATTTTCGATACAAGTTTGATAGAATGGTGGAGAACTTTTGTAGATACCAATAGACAATGAATCATAACCAATCTCTTGTTACATTTACAAGTGATACAGGTGAACAAATTTTTATTCATAAGCTACAAAAACCCTATTATTAATCATTACCACCAACATATTCTAGCATTTATGATACTTGGGCTGAAAATGTTCCACTAAATTCTTCACTTCCTCCTCAACTTGAAAGAAACTTACATTCTGTAATTATAGAAAGCCATTCGAGAAATGAATTCGCAATGGTAGGTATGCTTGTATGATCACTTAGATATGGATGATTTATTTGAGGACAATAATTTTAAATTGAAGAGAAAAATAAGACAATAATACCATATATTTTGAAACCACAAGCCATTTGATAATTTGAAATACCTACCTATTCAAGAGTTTCTGGCAGGATAAGCAACATGTATACTTTGGTGATAAGAATTTTAACGTTGATGAATGGAAGAATTGGAATCAGTGGATTTAATGTACAGAAATGTTGACATGGAAAAAACACATAATCTGGAAGAGTAGCAGCCTACCTAAATCCTAAATGTCAAGTGTGATGTGTAGAACTAGGGGAGAGTATGACACTACCTCTACCAAGCTCATGTTCTATTTCATCGTTGATAAACTTCTTTTGACTAAAATTCTGCTGAAAATATAAATTTAAAGATTTCTAGCGTTTTTGTGATATTTTTTCTTAAGCGCATTTTTAAAACGAACAATTGGGCTCAAAAATGTTGTGCCCAACGAACTCACCCTTACATTTGGAAAACTTGATTTTTTGGCGCAAGAACGGGATTTTTATCACAATCTTAATTTTCTACAAAATTTCGCCAAGAGCGGATAGTTTTCATTTCTGAATCTCGACAGATGGATAAGGTAAAACTATTTCATCGTGATAAATTATTAGCATCGACCCACGAGATCTCCATTCATTAGATTACTTCCACTAATGTTATTATTCATATGGGAACACTGTGAACAGTGTAACTACATGACACTGGATAAGGAGGGTTCACTAAAACAACAGGGAGAGGATGAGAGAGAGAGGGTGGGAGAAGGAGGTAGATAGAGAGATGGAGAGAGGAAACGTCAACAAAAAATTAAATGCAATCACTTAAAAGTTTTTTAGGGTTCACAATTTTTCATAAACATTCGACCTGTTATCCACCATTCCATCGTCCTCAATACATTCAGGTATCAAGGAATATCGAGGATAAGACATATTTCCCTTCACATTGAAAAGTAGGTACTTTGGTTTCTAGGTAATTTTTTGTAGGTACACTTTTTTGTAGGAAATTTTTTTGTAGGAAATTTTTTTGTAGGTACTAAACTGGAGAATTCGGTAATCAACTGAAAAATCGTCATCATTAGCAGGAAAATGCTGCTACGTATTATTTAGTTCAGTTCCTAACTCGAAACACAAAGTAGATTGATGGGAGAAAGAGCTGAGTTTGGTTTAAAAGTGATTAGCAGAGCACAAAATCGAAGTGAAGAGGTTTTTTGAAACTTATCTGCATCATAATCTTGGATGTACACATACTGAGGAGAAGGTGAGTTGAGAAGGAATCGTCGATATTAAAAACCAATTGGCTATAATAACCCTACAGGATGATGCGAGTGTTGAAAAAATTTAGAGTTTATAGTGTTCTTTGATGATGCAAAAGTTCAACAATGCCAAAGTTGTCACTTCAATCGGCCAGAAAATTATGCAAACTCCACTTTTCCCCAGCTGATAAGCTAACAATATGTAATACATTATCACCATGGATGGATTGAGCATGCTATCCATCTGAAAGTTGAAAGAATGAACGATGGAGAGAACAAAAGAAGAAAGATGAAATTTAGTGTACCCATAAAAGAATAACATCTTTGCCAGAAAACAAAAAACAAGGCTACAAGAGCGTCAGTGTGGATTCAATGGAACATTGTAAAATAAATCGTTGTAAAATAACGAAAATCATGTTTTTTGTCACTTTTCAAAGAGGAAGATGCGCCTTTGAAAAGCAGGTTTCACTTTTTTTATATATACAGGAACTGGTTCCTGTTCCAAAGAAATTGGTTGTTTTGGATGAAAATGCCACTATAGTTTTCACTATTTTCATAATTTTTTTGACTTTTTTTTTTTTTTTTTTTCAAAAAATTTTTTTTTTCAAAATTTTCACAATTTGATGTCACAATTAAAAAACGAAAATAAATTATAGCCGTCAACAATATATGGAAGTACAGTAAATTAGTCAAACTCATTCTCCTCACAATTTCGACTTTCAAAAGTTTGAAAAATGTCAGATCTGTGTGCTATCAAAATAGAATTTCTACTTTTCCAACATTTTCTACTATTTTGAAAGGTTGAGGTTCAGCTCATTGAAAATATCTCTGTTGTACTCTACACTAAAAACAAGTAGAAAATGCTCCTAAAATAGGAGATTTCAGATGAAATCTCATAAGGTATAGAATTGAAAGAACAGTCTCGTCAAACTCTGCGCTGACGCTCTTGTATTTATCCAAAAAAATGGCATACCTATCCAATGAGGAAAAACAATTCAGATTTATTACTTTCCTCCTGACTGTGTACAGAATGAAAAATTGGATGATTCAGAACTAATCCAAAATCAATGCTTAATCAATCTTTTGGTCCTTTACTGAAGAAAATTACAGAGTCCTTTAAGACAATAACAACAACAATAATAAGAATAATAATAATAATTATAATATTGGTAGATATATATTATGTAGGAATAATCTTACTCTTCAATATAACAATTCTTTCAAATATAATGCTGATAATAATAATAATAATAATTATAAGAAGAAGACGAAGAAGCAATTTTTTGATGATACTAAACCTGATAATTTTTCCATACTAACTGGCTGGTCAAACAATTGTAGAATGATCTATTTTATAGGTAATCCCACCTTACCGTTTTGTTTCTTATCCTTTTTTTCATTTTCATTTTGTATCCAATAAATCTTAGGTTCAACAAAATCAAAATCTAAAGTACAGAATAAACTTAGTAATGATGATACAACTTACTGCTTCAGCAATACACATTACAAACGTATATACATCTACAAACTATGATTCCAAGTTATTCCAAAATAAACAACCAGTCACTATATATGTACATTTATGTATAGTTTAATGATATATGCATTCAGTATGAGCCAGTCAGAAAATAATTTTTCAATTTAATGCACCTTATTGATGATAATATCAGCAGTTGAGTAGGAAGACGACTTTTTGGTGACAGTCATTTCAAGACTAAACTAAGTCCCTAATGAAGTAAGAATTTGCAGATATTCATATCCTTTCAACAGTTTCTGAATGAATCCTACACATTCCAAAAGGAACTCTTACCAGTAAAAACTAGTAGATGAATAACTCAGTTTTGCATACCATTAATGTGAAAATGGTAGACAACAAAGTAGGAAACCTATACAACGTTGTACACAGCAATAATGGCTACATACTGTAATACCATAAGTAAAATGTATAGGGCGTCCCGACTTAAGGTCCTGATATTTTCAGAATCAATTTTGAGCTATTATCGACAAATGGTACCTCCTAGAAAATATTTGAAAACATATTTTCGTGAGTATAGACACCATAATTCGGAATTGAAATTTGTATAGGGCCTAATGTTGAAAAGTCCGTTAAATTTCAAGCAGATAAGACTCAAGTCAATTCTCAATAATAAAATAGATTTTTCAGCTATAAGTTTTTCTTTTTATTTCAGCATTTGTTGAAAAACTTCAGTGGCATACTAATATCTTCAAGCCTTGATTTTAATCTAGCCACTCTATGAAAAAAACTGATGGAATGTAGATGTTTTTTCATTGACATGAACAGTCAGGAATCTAAAATATTAGTATCAAGATACCACTAAACTTGATCAAAAAATTCAAGAAAATTGCTTTAAGTCAGGATACCCAGTATATGAATTAGATTGGAACATGAACAGTCTGAAAATATGGATAAAATGCGACGAATGAGATAATTAATACTGTACTACACTGAGGGGAGCTGGCTGGCTCATAAGCAGACACATACTTTAAAGTATATTATTCTTTCAACATCATTACAAATAATGGTTAATAATTTGATAAGGCAATTCATCGTTATAAAACAACTATCACCGCTAAAGTGTTACGGCATCATTAGGTGCCACAGTAGCTAATTTCTTTAATAAAAATATTCAACATTTAGGCTATCTATATGCATTATCTTGTTTTGTTTATTATTTTAATTATAAATTTTCCTATCTACGAATTTCTAAGGCCAATCTTAGGCAATATCAGTTAGAACTTCAAACTGTAGGTATTTTCTTTTCTTCTGAAGAGAACTAGTTAACTGTTGATTGGTGGTGCAGTTTTTTTTAAATTCATACAAATATTATACTTTCCAAACTTGTAATTGTAGTGTTTCCTAATCAAACAGTAAGAAAAGTTATGAAAGAGGCAACGTTTCTTTCGAGTTAATTGCCAATGGACGAAACTGTTCAATGATTAAAATATGCGAATAAAAAAATAAATAAATAAATGAAATTGCAATATGAAAGACTGGAAGAAGAAGGAAATAAATGGTACATTGTTTGGCTGGCTAAATTTTTCGAAGTAGATTAGAAAAAATACAAAACATACAAGGTATCACTTGATAAATGATAAAAATTGTGAAGAGACTTCATTGAATGTCTTAAAATTGAATTACTTGCCACAATAAAATGAAATATAATTTGCTACATTATCTTCTCATATGGTCATATACATAGTAGGTATCACTAACAACAACATTGGTTCTCAATATTGTGTAAAACTGAAACACAAAATAGATAAAACGTTTCAAAATACTCGTACAATATATCACACACATTTCAAAAAATATCTTTAATGAAACATTGATTTATACATATATATTCTATCATAGTCAATAATAAAATTCAATTTATATCTGTACATTTCTTGAAGTAACATGCGCTAATTTTACTATAAGAATAATAGGAAACTTGAATATTAAATTAAAAAAACTTTCACCACATTACACAATCACACGTAAGCTACTGAATGTGTATTTTGTACTATGTTCTACCCAATATGTGTATACAATTACATATTAATTCAAGGGACAAGCAAAGAAATTAATTCCAAATCATGCTAAATCATAACAATTTGTAGAAACAATAATGAGAATAGGAAAGATTACAAGAGTTTGAGGTATTCTAGGTCACATCATACTAAACTGACATATCATTAGGATAAAGAATGATTACACGAGTCTACTCTCAATGATGAGCTTGAGTAAAATATGAATAACAGAAGTATGATATCCAGAAATGTACAATATTCAATAAAAATAAATCAAAGATAATGTCGAACTGGACAGCAAACAGAAGTGCTGTTCAAGAATACAAGAAACTTACATGTCTAACTAGTAGCGTCTGTACTATTTTGACCAACAATTCATATCATACAACTTTCCAAAAATACAGTTTAGTGGAGGCACATATAAAGAACAGCTAAAACATTGTTAAATGCATTGACACACAGACAACATGTTTTAAGAGCATTCTAATAAATTGTGGTAGTGGTTAAATCAAGTTTAGGATGGATATTCAAACTTTAAGACGTCATACAAACAGTATTTGCAAGTCGAGATTTAGAATAAATTTCAAACAAAACAAATGTTATAGGATTCAGTTATTATCCAAATTTAATTTCTTTCCAAATTTCATTTCTTTCCATTCTTCATTTCTTTACATCTTGCTTTAAGGCTTCCATATTATAGAAAATTACAACATAAATGTAGAATTTTGATGTAATTATGGGGCTTGAATGTTAATAATAAAGATACTAAAATTACATGTAATTCATTATTGATCTTAGCTCTAGCGCATGATTGATCCTTGGAATTGATAAACAAGATGTAACCACCATTAGGAAGAAATGTGTTTTGACACTGCTTCTTACCAGATATTGGCGGGCATTTCAATTCCACTAATTTCTCAAACAAAGATTCTCTTTTAAATCACCAAAATAAACAAATGGAAATGTAAGAACATTAATATCGCATACTAAAACTACTTGCAAAATAAGAAGGCAATTATGTAAACCCTTCTGGTCGAGATGCGGCTTAAACCTTAAAAAAAAGAAGGCAATTATGTAACAACAAAAAAGTCATGAGCTCATACTAGATTCTCAAGAGAAAAATTAATTAATTACAAATGTTCTGTGATTGGATTACAGGTATTTGAAACCTGTTGAAATGTTTAAAACTCTATCATAGCAGGATTGGAGCTTTTTCGTCATTTTCAAGACGTAAAGACATATCTTAGTAAGAAAAGTAATTGTATAGGAAAAGCCATTCAGCAACAAAACAACGTTCAGTTCCATCTACCTCAATTTTCATGTGGCGAAACTCTCATGCTCAAGAATATTAGCAGCAAGGCAAAAGAGACACATCACCATGCTTACAAAGTTATCATTTCCAGTGAAGATATAATTTCTTCCAGAAAATTATTAACAAATTCAGATTTCTTCGACAGCAACAAGAATAAACATAGAGGAGACAGATCAGAACGATTATTAGTTACAGTTTTGAATACAATCTACAATTATTAAATCAATAGACACAGACAAATGATATGACTACATACGTGAATGAACTATCCCACACAATATAGAACAACTTCAAAGAAATACATTGTTAAGAAACAACAAAAGCAATAACCAAGAAAGCTAGCTGTAAAGACACAGCTATATTCCAAGGGTAGCACAACTAGTATTATGTAGCAACTTCTCAACTGGCAACTTCTCAACATTGGTCGATGAAAGTCCTATCATCTGAATATTCATGCTGATGACCACAAGCACACAAATTACATGGAAATTGTCATGATAACATTATTAATAAGGATTTGAGAATACACGACTTTCGAATGAAAACATAAAAAGCATTATTGTTTGTGAAGCGAACGAGTTTTAACAAATAGAAAAAATTTGTAAAAATCGCTCAGTTAATGGGAAAGAAGAACAGCAAATTTTATCAATCACATTTGTTTTCCTCACTGATTAAAAAATGAAGGTGTAAAAACTAAAACTTAAATATTGCTTACATAAACGTTGACTTAAGATTCGATAATGACGCAGCCATTCTTCCAGCACTCATTAAAAAAATTGTCTTTCTTACTTCGTTAATAATGGAAGGCAACACGGTGGAGTTTATAACCTATATGGAGGGCATGTAAGCGCTACCCCCTGACTGTAACGGAAAACTGACTCATTAATTTTATGACTCATCAAGATTGTGCCATGAACTCCCAAGTTGAAACCAAAGTGAAGGGAGTTTTTATTTTTTATTTCTTATTATTTTTTCCACTCTTGAAAAAAAAAAAAAAAAAAAAACTTGTTGAATTGGTGCGAGCCTGCACACTACTCTCCACATATCTTTATTGTAGCAAAATATGTGGTGTGAAGAGTTGCACATTGAAGAATGGTTTTGCCATAAATCCTTCTTTCCGGTAAGAAATACGAAAAATTTAAATGTGGAGGTACAAAGGAACCTTCCCACCAAGGCATGCCTTACCAAGTCCATAAATACAGATGAAAAACAAATATAGTTTACATCAACTAACCCAATGGCAATTCAATTTCAGGGACAGAATAAGAACGAATTACTATATATTATAGGAATATAGGCATATACCTATCATGACTGTTTTTTCTTTTCTCTTTTAAAAAACTCGGAAACTGGAAATATACGGGAGGGTATATAATTTTATATTTATTAAGGTGCAGGAGAAAGAAAAATGAATGAAAATTCCCTGGTGGCGCAGAGCAAAAACGCTATTTGATTGGCTGTGACCAACTAGCTAATTTGGGTAAGCTTACCCAAACCAGAAAGCCCCAACCAATCATAACTCATTTACAAAACTAAACCATTGAGAGGTGAGTACAGACGGTCTAATTCTTCAAATTAATTCATAATTCAATAAAAGGAATATCAGAACTTGAAAAATAATTTCGAAAAGAGAAAAAAAGTCATGAAATAAGTTTCAAGAATAAGTATTTTTTCTGAGGGGTACCTAGAATGCTGAATCAGAAAATCACGTTTTTTGGAACGTACAATTTTTGAGTCATAGCTCATTTTTCAAGAGTTTGGGTTTTCTGACTTGATATTTAAGGAACCACAACAAAAACCTTTGGAATAACTTCAAGTTTAATAGGAAATTGTATGCTGAATCCAATACGAAATTGAATTTGTTTTTTCGTAACTGAATAAAACGTCAAGTAACTGCTGAAAAAGACGCAAAAACTCCAGTTTTTCACACATTTTTCTTTATTGGCTTGATTAAAAAATAATAGAAGGTAACCACCATTCAATATGTTGATACACTCCTGCGTTGAATGAGACCAATCGCATCCTTTCAGCTTCAATAATGAATTTTTTCACACCATTTTGTTTACACACCTTACGAAAATGGTCCCAAAAACAAAAAACGTTTGTTGGTGATGTATTCTATAACCTTTCGAATGGTTACCCATTATCATTCTTATCAATCCTAAATTTGTACAAATATGATGTTTGAAAATGTCAAGAAACGGGGGTTTAACACCTTTTTCAGCTATTCTTCTAAGATTTAGCGAGCTACGATCAATTAAAAAATGAATCGCCATATTTGGATTCAGTGTGAAATTTCCTATAAAACCATCTTCTTTTAAAGTAATTTCAGCTGATTTTATTGATGCTAGCAATTTCCTATAAAACTAGCTTCTTTTAAAGTAATTTCAGCTGATTTTGTTGATGCTAGCAAAACAAGAAGGCAAAAAATTATAATTTTATGAAAAAAATAACTTCAAAAATTGTACATTGAGTAATACAGTTTTTCGGGTGACTACGCGAAGCTCCCCGTCAAAAGTGAAAGTCATTTGCGCTGTACTCGGTGCTCCCCAGCGAGTTCTAGCAGGCATACGCGAAGCGTCCCGTGCCGAGAGAATGGGTGTACGTGATGCTCCCCCTTCCCCTCTCGAGGCGTTTCGAGCCTTATCAGTGATTTGAACGGAGCGGCTCTCAGTGATCATCGAACAACATGAGCGTATCCTCGTTTGTATCATCCGGTGCTCGTCGCCGGATGATTTCATGTAAAAACCAGCCAAGATTCGGTGTTTGACGACTGACCTTATCGATGTTTATTTTCAAGTAATTTCACTTAGAGACGACGCTAACGATATTATTCTGTGATAAATTAACTTCGTTAATTAAATTAACTTTGTTTTAATATATGTACTATAATTATTCGTGAATGCTGTTTTGTTCACCAAGCTCCCTTATGATCTACCCAGTTCTACCGTGCAGTTTATTTTATGTTTCATCAAATTATTATTATTATTATTATTATTCATTAATATTTTTCATTTTGACATTTGCAATGCCAAAAGTCTAGGTTATACTGGATTTAGTGACTTTCGTATATAGGTGACGGGGAGCTTCGCGTACATGAAGAGAAAGGAGGCGGGGAGCTTCGCGTACATGAGGAGAAAGTAAGCGGGGAGCTTCACGTATAAAAACTCGTTGATGGGGAGCTTCGGGTATGCGCCCCAGTTTTTCATTTCATAAAAGAGTTGCATTTTATAACGTTTAATGACATGAATAGTGAAATTACTTTACAATGAAATAAATTGATCATCGACAATAACTTTTTTTTCCAAAATTACAATTATTATGTCACTGAACTTGACATTCCATTCCATTACCCCTAAAAACATTCAGGAGCATTCCTTCAAAACAAGAACTTTTGAAAGACAGGTGAGTGAATCGCACTATAATGATGATTCCATCACACTAACCTCAAAAGCTTAAGCTTACTGAATATTTAAACAAGAAAGAAAAAAAAATGCTACCGAAACTTATGATCTGATTAAATGTTATCATGATCCTAAATTCCCCTATAAATAACGAAATTCAAAAATATCTCAATAGCGAACATAAATTCTTAGATAAAAAATAAATTCAATCATTACTAGTCCAGAATGAAAAGAAAATTCGTCATTTAGATAATAATTATAAAGTCAATAATAATAAATCAGGATAACATCTCTGTGTCATTTGTCACAAGAAATAAAGACAAATCAATTGAGAAAAGCCCAGGCCTTTCATGCGACTTAATTAACCGAAAGATCCATTGCGAAATAGGAAAAATAATTATCACTTACAAATTAATAATATTTGTTGACAATCCAACAAAATCATTCTACAAGTTAATTACGAATATACTTGAAGAACAAAGGTCTTAAGATCCTAAGGAATTTTATTTGGCTGACTCGCAGCAAAAAATGAACTAACTAGATGGATTCAATTGATGATGTAATAAAGATAAATGAAAAACTCCATGAGAGAGTTATTGGTTATCATTGTTGACTAGGTTTGAAATGAAAATACAGATCACATGGTCACCTATCTTCAAGCCAACATCAGCACTAATCTAATATAATATAGTGCAGTAATTTTATGTATGATGCGGATTAATGTCGGAGATCTAAAACAGTCAAGAATTTAATAAAACTGAACGAGGTTGGCCCCTGAATTCCAGGCATGACAGTACAGGCAGGAAATAAGAGCTCAATCAGATATCAATTGCACATAGTCAATAATCGTAGGCTATGAAAAGAGAACAACAAAATTTCACACAATAATCACTGTACAATCCAGTACACACACCCAGTTATATATATATATATATATATATATATATATATATATATATATAAAACACATTCATTCTATCGCCCTAAAAATGGTATCGTCCATTCATTAACTCAGTTCAGAATTTCTAGTGTATCAAATATATTTCGCTATTCACATTCATAATACGGGGACCAAGCAAGTTATCTCTATCTCGACTCATACAATCTACCAAAACACGTTGGATTACTATAGGCCATGCCAGATGAACTGTTTATAGTTCATCTGACCTGTAATTATATATATATATATATATATATATATATTTTTTTTTTTTATACATTTTTTACTCCGTGAACCATAGCGCTGGTGGAGCTGGATACTGCGGCTTAGCAGGGCTAATGTATCCGTATGATGCGACTTGTGGATGGTGACCAGGAAACACAGCAGTTGGTTGCATGTGTGCAGGCAATGGATGGGATGGATGCCCTCCAGATGTGAGCAGAGGTCGAGCTGATGAATGATGGGCTGGGGGTGGCACTCCTCTTCTGTAATATATTGAGAAAATCTTGTATCAGCTAAACTAGATCAATGTGTATAAACAAATTATTATGTGGATTTTAATTTCAAAAGCCTTGCATACTAATATCATTCCAATAAGTTCAATTTCCACCCTGATTCACAATACTGCATTATTTTTGAAAAAATTCGAGCAAATGGATTACATGGCTCGGTAAACATTGCCTTGGCTCATAATTATCAAAGGATTACAGCAAAAAAAAAAAAGTTTACATGATCTGAATATAAAGCGTGATGGAAATCAGAATAGGAAAAACGCTGCAAACTATTCCACAAAGGTTAATTATTTGTTGTGTAGGTAAGCTTTCTGCATAGATTTGTGTTTTTCTCCAGTCAATACCTTCGCAATAAAACAATACAGAGACCATTCATCATCATGTTTCCTTTTTAGGGCAGTTTTTCAAACATGTACAGATTAAACAAGAAAACTTAAATAGAATCATGCCAAATAAGCTAATTTCAGCCTATTCCTGTGTCAGAAGCTACAATAAAAAAAAGTGATTTTACATTTTTTCCCTCAACTATTCTCCCAAACGGTTCTGAATATGCTTAAAATTGTTTACTGCAACACAATAAACTTCTGGAAGGTTCTAGGAGTACACAAATATCGCCTATGTATCGAAAATCTGCATAACAAAATGGGAACAAATTCGTGTTTTTCCAGTGTGAGGCATTATTCTTCTTTCTCCTTCCTCCACTGAATGTGTTAATCCGCTTTTGGAACCATGGTAACATTGCGTATTCTTACTTTAACCCGTTCAACGCTCCTAAACTTTGCTCTCGCCATTCCCTCGCCTACACGAATTACTTACAATACTTACTTACGAATTATAGATGATTAAAATTTTTTTTTTTTTTAATTTGTTGGGCAAAATTGAGTAGTGAGGTAGGTACTTCCCTGAGACACCACAACCGCAGTCGACAAAGGGGGGTAGCCAAGGGAGGAGAATATTAAGAGAGGGGCCCCCGAGACTGTCTCGGGGGGCGTCTGGTAAAAAACGCATTTTTCCGAGACAGTCTCGGGCGGCGCGTTGAACGGGTTAATGTGAATGCCAAATGGTTAGTGGGTCATAATGAGCCTAAAAAATATTATTTATTGCACCTTTGTCTGGGGTCTAGATCAAGCTGTTTTATAGGGGAATCAAACTGTCCCTCAGTTTAAGGTTGGCCAACCTAGACTAGAAGGGGCAATTGAAAGCATGAACTCAGTTTCATTGTTGCTATAATAAAATGGACGTAAATCATCGAATAGATTTCATAGTGATTTGATGAGAAACAAGGGTATATACAGTTATTATTCGCAACTATCGAAGTTTCAGTATTATGATCCAACGAAATTCAAGCTCACCCAGTAGTAAATGGAGGAACCTGGTGTGTTGGTGGGAGATAAGCAGGCTGTGTGGTGGTTACGTAGACAGCTTGTCGTCTATATATATCACTTTGATGATAAATAGGTTGACCAGCCAAAGGAGAAAGTCTGGCACCTTGTGGAGAAACTTGAGATCCACTTTGCCTAAGGAGTGAAAGAAAATGTTAGAACATGTGATTTCAATGTATTTTCTTGTAATCTACAAGGTGTCTGTAACTTTATAGTAGATCATAATTCAGGATTGTTGGAAGCAAGGGGAGTTTGCTGCTTGAGATTAAGCTCTTGAGAATAACATTTTTAGTATGTTTTCAAAAGAACTTGAACACCGTTGTAAATATCATTACACAAAATTAGCGAGTAGAGATACCGTAACTTTCTATAAACACATATCTATGACCTTGACATTCTCAGTGTGAGAGAAAATTTCGTCATGTTAGTTAAATCTGGGACGAGACTAATTGACCCCATGCTCACATGCTCAGAGTTTCACTTGGAGTTTCAATTATTTGGTCAGAGTTTCACTAGTCTTATTAACCCCCCCCCCTCAAAAGCTGTTGTTACATACTCAGAGATAATACTTGAAATTATGTAAGGCAGCCAGATGTCTTGATTCGATGTATTATTCACCCACCTAGATACCCATTAACAAACTAACATAAAAATTGTAGCTATAATAGTACCACATGCATGGATAGTTCAAACGACAAAACCACATGGGATTGACATGAATCAGCCGAAGTTCTGCCTACTCCTGCATTTGAAAGTGTTCACAGTCGTATCTTTTCATTCATCATTTCAACACACCTTGACCACAAATGGTTGGTCACAGAGTGCTTCAGATGGTCTCATTTAACTAGTTGATGTGAAATTTTTCAAAAATGTAGATTTCTGATTCATGCCACAAAGTAAAATTGTTGAGGTGAGTACAAATGTTCCTCCAGAATGGTTCAGAGTCATTTAGTCTCCAGTACTTGATGATAAGTAGGGTAGAACACCCCAAACTCATGACTAATTGAGTTTAGTTTCTAACTCGTAAGCTCATCACTAACACATAAGTTTACCCTTCTTCACCCTCCAAGCAAAATAATTCAAAAGGAAAGCAAACTCAAAATGTCTCGTCCTGCATTCAACGTATTAGTACACCATGTGAAAATGACTTCAGCTCACACACGTTTCTTGGGGATAGCATCATTCCAGGAGCTTCCAAGATTTTTGCCAGTCAAATGTATTCCAGAACTATATATTCCGGAACCACCAGCAGTTTGTGGATTGTGCCCAGACCCCTGCTTCATCCGGATGCCGCAACACTTCTCTGAGCCGATTGATGTACTCAGTTCTCGAAACGGAGGTTAGTGAAAAAACGTCTCCACAAAAAGTAAAGAGTTACAATGTTAAATCGATTTCGATGGTTAGGCCATCATCAGTAACAAACAATAACTGAACACACATTAGAAAGGGCATATCTTATATAGTCACAGGTGAAGGGAGATTGAATCCCATTGGTCGAGAGAAAGGAAAGGGCTGGAGGTACAACCAAGGTGAAGGGGGATTATAGCTAATGAAAAAAAAGGAGGGGAAGAATTACTAGTTTCAATATATATATTTATATGCGTGAGTCTATCATTTCAGACGACAACTCTCCTAAGGATTGAGATAATAAGTTCATTCTTGCACTAAAAAACTACCGTTTTTGGAATTAGTTGGGATGCGGCCCAAGGAAAATAAATGAAATTATTTCATCTATTGTTATATGTGATTACGTTTCGTCCTCTTACTGAGGACATCTTCAGATCTTGGTGAGACCAGGAAAAAATTCATAAACATCCAAATATAACGGATTTGTCAGATAAAGCTCAAGCTCAGGTTCACCAAGTCAACTCAATGTCAGGAAAGCAATAAAAGAATGGATGGTTAGTTATTTATTGCTTTCATGACATTGAGTTGACTTGGTGAACCTCTATCTTTATCTGACAAATCCGTTATATTTGGATGTTTATGAATTTTTTCCTGGTCTCACCAAGATCTGAAGATGTCCTCAGTAAGAGGATGAAACGTAATCACATAAAACAATAAATGAAATAATTTCATTTATTTTCCTTGGGCCGCATCCCAACTAATTCCAAAAAACAATAAGTACTTACGGCCGACCATACTACCTACATAAAAAACTAGCGTTCCAATTGAAAGGATGAGTTCATAAGCCAGCACTTTTTGAGGACATTAAATTGGTCAAATTTCAAAAACCTATGCTAAAAAATCACTTGAAAACCGTAAAATTTATATTGTTTAGCAGCATAATACTCAAAAAATGTTTATGAATGGTGAACGAGAACATTAAACATTTAAGCACAAACAAATGCTGAGACATTTAAGCATTTAAATTCCATACAAATGTAATGCAAATCAATAAAAACTGTAATAAAAGGTAAAAATGTTTAAAAATTATTTTGAGGCTGAGTATTATTTAGGAAAAGTTTTCTTGCCATAAAATGTATTGGTGGCAATACTTCAAGTAGCACTTCATGCGTAAGTAGTCGTAACTACTAGGAGATCACCTCCCCCTTCCTGTATCTCAGTCTGCGTAAGAAGTTGAACGTGTTTGCCTCGTGCTCTAATAAAACCTATAAATTTTCCTAGTTTTCTTTCTTTCTATGGAGTGAATCCCGGAGTATTTATTAGGTTATAGGCCCAGTGTTTGAACGTCATCGCAATCGTGTAGAAGTTTTTTTTCTCGGTTTTGTCGATAAAATAGCAGGTTGGTACGGCAACAGAAAACCGTTTTCAAGATGGCGAGCTCCACATCGAACGCTTCTCTACTAAATCTGAAACCATTCAATGGTACCGGTTTCGGTACCAGCTGTCTTCATCCACCACAGATCAAACTATGAAGCCTGACTACTGAGGATCGTCCCAACAATTGAAGAAAACATGGGAGAGACTGAAAGATTCCACCCTCAGCAGCTACTCAACAATAATGGAAGAATATACTGACCAAAATGTACACTAACAACCACAAATGAAAAAGGTATAAATACCGGTAAGGTTGATGGAGAGGAATAGCTTGGGGAGGCCAGGGTTTGGCCAGGACATGTTGGTCTCGAGAAGTATGAGCAGCTGGTGGTTGCCCTCTGTGATAGTCACGACCATTTTCAACACTCCGCTTATGGCTCATTGCATAAGTGACACGTTTCTCATTGCTGTAATATGAAATGAAATCTCAATTCGCCCTAAGTCTATATATATGTGCAAATATTGATGAGCATGCATCACAGAATGGATAACAAAGTTCAAAGCAAAAGGATGAGTTCGAAAAATAAGGAATTTCTTGGAATGAAACTTCTTGTGATAAATGAGAATTGCTTATTACTGCTGCCCAGGCTGGAACTCAGGCACAGGCTGTGCTATGTTGAGGCCTTGTAAGCCTGTAAAGAGGAGGTCTAGTTAAGATCTAGACAGAGTTTTGAGTGCCAAATTGTGGTGAACGGGAAAATATTTTGATGTAAATCCCACCTTTAGAATGGGGCCTAAAATTTGCAATCAGCATCATACCATGGGACCATCTTCAGGATTTTTTAATTTAATCATTAATTTTATTTTTTGCATTTTTCATAATTTTAACAGGTGGGTTGCCTATGACAATGGCCTTAGAAAAAACTGAATTCTTTAACATTTCTATTTGCCCTCTGCTTATCAAAAAGAGTAGATATGGCCATTTTATAAGCTTCAAGTTTCCCTGGGTCCCATACAAGTGTTGAAGCTAAAGAAAACTCACTCTCAAATGTAGAAGGGAGGTCACCTCCCATTTCTCACTCTAAGACTAACCTACAAGGAAGATGATCGGATTTCGAATTCACATCATGACCTATAGAGATGTCATAACATTTAGTAGCGTTAGTAGAGTCTACCCTAACCAAATCAAGACTGCACATCCCTTGATGAGGAAAACGTATTATTACTCAGGCATAATTATTTTAGTATACATCACTAGGAGAATGTTTGTTCTACAAAAATAAACAATTATTTTTAATTACTTCAATTAAATTCCCTTCTTCTAAGTTACGGTAAGCGCCCACTATTGCCAAAACGGGTTGGGTCACATTACAGCACATTAATGTCAATAAACCCATTTGCCACGTGTCGGGTCACAGCTCATCAGAAAAATGGACTTGTTTCCTCCTGAGCTCAGTGTTTTGTCTGTCATGGATTGTTCTACCGCCATTCACCGACGATGGATATTCCAACAGGACACCGCACAAAGCTGCCAGGGCAGAATGGGTCATAGTGGAATGGCGGAAATACACCTAGCTAGTGATGTTTCATTCAATCCTCTCTAACCCACCACACTCCGACATGGCTGTGGTATGCGAGTTTCCATAAATAATTCACTTAATCAAATTTATGAGAGGATATTTCATCATCTCGCCTGGTACAAATTATATGAATTACAGACCAGCACCTGCATAATTACTCTACCGATAATTATCACATTGTTGTAAATAAATTTTCTGTAGAGCGAGAGTATGAATTTGTATGAATTTATCAATTATTTATTTATTAGAAGCTCTGATGAGTAACCAGGGGATAACTTGTTGTCTCCTACAGGCCAGAAGTAAGATAGGCCTATTGTATTTGTTACGCTCCAGGAAAATAACTCTCACAGTCGAAGAGGTTTGGTCACCCTGGCCTCTTAGCTCTGGTCGTTAGAGCGTTGCGACTCCAGGAAATTAATAATAATTTCTCGTAGTTGTGACAACGCGAGTTCGAACTCCTGTCGAGGTATCAAATATTTTTGGGCCGTTACAGTGGCACAGTCGAAATAGGACCCGAAATCATACGAAACAATAATTAATTAAATCCCTCTCGAGCCAAAAGACTGTAAACATCACAATTCCTGTTGTTATGCCTTTCATTTCCTCACTCACTTGAGTCAAAACACACCGTGACAATGACCTCGCTCGACTGCTGACTTGTTCCAGCGAGCATCTGCTGAGCCAGCGGCCTGCAGTTTCACTTAGTCATTCGTCCGACCCCAAACCAGCCGAGACGGCTGGTATTTGACTCCGGGGAAATGTTACGCTCCAGGAAAATAACTCTCACAGTCGAAGAGGTTTGGTCACCCTGGCCTCTTAGCTCTGGTCGTTAGAGCGTTGCAACTCCGGGAAATTAATAATAATTTCTCGTAGTTGTGACGACGCGAGTTCGAACTCCTGTTGAGGTATCAAATATTTTTGGGCCGTTACATATTTAACTAGGTATTATGGTTGACAAACAAGACTTTGAAAATCGATTCATTTGATGCCCACAATGGCATCCACCTTTTCAAGAATCCAAACTAGTGGCCTACAGTGGAATTATTTCATTCCATTTGTTTGGTAATGACCATGATGATTTTTTAATTTATGGAAGCATAGTTATGGATTATTTAGCTGCTCTTCATTCCATTGGATATATACAATTTCTAGGAAAATCAATCTACGTCATAACTCTTAAATTTCATCGCTAGTGAGAATCTGTAATAATATATACAATTTTTAAGGATGAATATCGATGTATTAATGTCTAAAAACATTTATGTTTTCTCTCAATATCCTTTAACCATCTTTTTTTTTTTTTTTTCTTTTTGGACATTGAGGTTTTTTCTGCTCTCATAATTTTCCTTCTTGCCCCTTATTTGTATAGATACTGTATGATCATCATGTGAACTAAATCACAACTCACCAACAATGCAACAATCGAAAATTAGTGGGGTACGAATCGAGCCCGGTAGGTACTATAGAAATATCAATAAGTTATTGATACTATTTTTTGTCACTTTATCAGTTTACCCATGGATCACCATAGTCTTTGTTTCATGTTTTCGTTTGGTTATCGCTGTTTCTGTGAACGTATTTTAATTTTTTTTTTTTTTTTTTTTTTTCTAAGTATGCAACGACAACACTTGGAGATAAACTGGAACTGTACCAATCTTAACAAAAATGTTATTGTGTATGAACGTGAAGCATCCTAAATTTAATGGGCCTAATGAGTTTTATTTATTTATTTTTTTCATTAAAGAATGTACACTCATTTTCTCTACATCATCGAGAAACATTGAAATGTTGGTATACAAATTCATCTTCAGAAAAATATCCATGATTCAATGTTTTTCCATAAAGTGGAGAAAATGAGTTTATTTGAACTTGAAACTATATTTCAAAATAAGGGAATGTATCGGAAAAAGACCTGGTCAAATGTAAATGAATGCAATAATTTTAAATTAGTCTCGTAACTCAGAGTTAGCATAGAAAATAAGCTAAATGGTAGGAGGGGTGATCAAGAAGAGGTGCAAAACATCGATGTTTAATAATCAATGTTTTTCAGACATCGATGTTTTGAAGGAAAAGAAATATATATACACATCGATGTTTTTTCGACTGATATCCATCTCTAATACGTTTATCTAGGGACCTAAGAACAGGATAATAACAATCTAGTTTGCAGGAATGAACTGATAATACATTATATGGATTATTGTGAATTATATGGACTTTTTCCAGAGAACATGAAGTAGAAACAATCTGTACAGCACAGGGTAAATACAGGGTAATGCAGATTGGTACTTAATACAATGTATAACACTTACCTTGCATAGGGTAATACTATATGTTGTTCTTGTGCCACATAGTGATATGGTTCTTTGCATATTGTTGTGCCATGTCCATGGCAAACAGGCCCCTGGTATATATCAGCAGGTTCCTGTTTTGTCACTACACCACCTAACATGCATTCTGTTTGAGCTTTAGCAAGGAGCCTCTTCTTCTGAGATTGTGACACAACACCTCCACCGTATCTATAAGTACATTATCAATTAATTAAGTTGATCCACACATTACAATAATTTAGCATATGTTTGATCATAGTTAATAGTCTTCAATTCTATCCGAAACAATAATAAATATAGGAAATGTAATACATACGCATTTTCAGAAATGGTGCAGCACTGATTTGTATCATCACTTCGAGTGAGATATTTGTGATGAGGAGGTTCAGGTTTCACATCCCTGAAGTAATGAAGGAAATCTACAGGTTTAGTTGCAGCAGCATGATGGTATTGTTGATTATTAAGCTTCGGGCTAATGTCATAACCTGATGCAGTCTTTACAGGCGAAAACCTTAAATTTACTGAATGCTGAAGAATCTAGAAATGAAGAATATTTCAAAATAAAATTCAAATCGAACATACTAAGTTTGGTAGGTTGCCTCTCAAATACAAGAAAAATAATTTACCACAAATAGGTATAATCTATTTTAATTTATTAGGCATGAATTCAGCATATAGGTAGACTTACTTGGTGAGGTTTTGTCTCAGGACTGTGGTGTTCTTCATTATCACTGTCTCCTACAGTGTAACAAGATATCACGTTTGCCCTATTACTGCGGGAGGATGCGTTGTTAACTATGCTCTGCGGGACCTTATTGGTAGTTGTTGAGCTGATGTTATTAATTTGTTGAGACCTGAAATAAATAAAAAACCATGTAATCGAAATTTGAGATTCAAAAGTTGCACGAATGATGAGGCACAACTAGCTTACTTATAGCAATCGAAAGCATCAAAATTTTCAGAACGATTTTTGGAATATATTCATTTGATTTTCCATTTGGAATCTCAAATAAAAATCATATTTTAGGCACATGTTTTGGGTCCGTGTTTCTTAGTGTTAAAAATTAAGCTATTATGGTTGTTTCTTCTCTTCTTGTAGAAAAATGTTGACAAGACAAAATTTTGTTCATGGAAATCTATTATGGGACACTCTAAATCAATTTCTTTCTGAACTGTATCACCGTTCGAAGATGATATAAGAATGGAGGAAAATCCATCCTGTAGCCTCTGGCTTCAATTCAATCCAATTGTGGGAGCCTAATATTAATAGTTCATTTATGAATAAAGTTGTTTTTACAACTAGTTAGAAATCGAATTTCCTTAGAATGCATTCACATTTGCATTAGAATGGTTATAACACCCATATTTTGAACATACTCTTCGATACGATGTATGATTAGGAACAACAGGAGATTAAACAGGGTTAGTAATCTAGGACTAAACATGATTATAAGCTTTGGCGTGATAAATAAGAAATCTCACCCTTTCCCTGAAGTTGTGAGACCGTTGGTGACACCAATCAAATTACTGTTTGGACCAGTCTGAACACTGCTGTTGCAGATACTGTTGTTAACATTATTATTGGTACTGACACCTAAAGTAGTGGTAGACTGAGGCCCTTCGTCTTCACTGTCTGATATAGTGATCACAGACACTGGTGGAGAAGGTGTATCGTGGATGGTGATAGTTTGTTGCCTGCTTGAAATCTATAATGAGAAATGTAATATTAATAGAAAAAGGAAATCAGCACACATATTGGCAATTTACAATTTAATACTCAATAAAAAATAACTTGAGCCCAATATAAATCCTTGATTTGTAATTTTCCAGTGGTGCCATTGAAAACTATGTTCCATTGTTAACTTGGGAAAAACCTGTAATCAAACCCAAGCCTTTAAGATATGTTATGAATAAAATTAAAAAAAAGAAGTATTTCTTGAGTCAACTGATGATTCAATATTAGCTTAAGGACCTATTGATCCGGTTTCACACACACATATACACACTAAAAGACTACCACTGCGCCAATGACCACTTAGATAATTTCTTACCCTTCAAAATCATATTATATATAGAGTTTATATGATCAACACATCACCTTTTGGTTCAATAAAAGAAAAAAAAGTAGGAAAGGCAAACAACAAGACCAATCCATACAACATCCTTCAAGTCAGACTGGTGTAAAATCTAGAAAATGAATATTTAAAACTTGATGGGAGATTGATCTTCGACATTAGGAAAATTTAAATAAAACCTCATTCACCAAAGGGGCTGATTTCAGCCTGCCCACAATTTTTTTTTTTCGAATTGGCAGTGACAACCTGTAGGAAAAATTTAACTGTTACGAACTCGAATGCATTTATATAATATTGCAGGCTAAATCTTGTGAAATATGTCTCAAGTATGGTCCCCAAGACCCTAATATGACACTTTTTATGCATGATTGACTTCACTTTTTCTTCTTTTATTGGGGTTGGTGAAATGCTTTACGAACTGACAACAAACAGGCTTCCTCGTCCTTAGTCTCGGGCTCACCTCATAGTGGCAAACCAACTAAAATAACCATCCCCTCTCTTCTTATAGAGAACTGTCCCAGAACTAATTTTTTCATAACTTCGAGACAGCAATCTTGAAAACTTGTTATTTTGGCTTTTCTCCAATTCTATTTCCCATTCTCTGTTCATCTCTTTGGCTTTCAAGACTGCTATCACATATCCCACCACAGCATCCCAGATTCCTCTAGACTCAGCCATCTTCCCTACAATCGTTTTTGGGTCCATTTTGCCAATCTCTTCTCTAAACGAACTTTGAAGGGTTTCCCGTGGTGGACACACAAAAAATGTATGGTGAGTGTCATCATCTTCAATATGGCAGAGCTCACAGGTGGGGGCACTCACTTTTTCCACCTTTGACAAATAGGCTCCGAAATAGCAATGTCCAGTAAGGAAATGTGCCAGGTAATACACATATTGGGAGCTGACCTCTGGAATTTGAATTATGATGAAATCCGATGCGAGACTTCCTTATAAGATAATAAAAGGGATGAGGGAGTGGTGGCTGAAATGAAATACCTCCACCAAGAATGCCAGTTTAAAAATTAAGGAGAATGGGCTCCACATTGTATTGTTGCTGGGTGGGTGGGTAACCATGACAATTTCCCCACATCACACAAAAGTACAATACTGGACAAGTCAAGGATTAGAAAAACAGCCTAAAAGATCACACCATTTGAGTGATGCCATTGCTACTGTGAAGTCAATTTTGGTCACAAACTGAGCCCCCCCCCCCATCACACCATCTCTTGAAGTTTAAAGAAGGGTACTTACGTGATTTGTTGAGCTATGCTGCTGAATTGTAGTAGGGTGATTCTGCCATTGTGGAGGTGAGTGACGGTTTCTAAGTCGCATTCCACTGCACTCAACTGTTGATTAAAATACCAAATTAAGGTTGTGAACTGCAAAGAGTGGTATTTCAATAAAATATCATGTTTCTTAACAAAATTCACTTACTAGGAGGGGTGCTTTCTTTCACACGTTTTTTCACAGGGCTCAGATGAAGGGGGTCCTTTTTGTCATGACGTGGTACTGTTATATGATGATGGGTGACTGGAGGAGCAAGATGTTTGGCCATATTGCGTTTACTCCAACCCATATTGGGACTTTCCACTACTCTATCATACACTTCAGTAAAAACAGGCCTTCCTTGTTCCTGAAATATGGAAAGATGAATTACAGAAATGAAGGGTTTTCGAATAGCACCACGCAAAGGGTACTATTCATAATATTAGATCTAATATTCCCCACAAAACATCTAACTGACACGAGTAAACCATGACAGCACAATTATTATCAAGAAAAATAAATGGCAAAAAGGGAAACTGGGTTAGGAGTTGATTTGATTTTCTCAGAATGATTCATGAATACATCATTTGAATTACGAATTTAAAATCAACAGACAGAACAGAAACTACTGAGATTCAGATGTAAAATAGAGGAGATGATAATTCAAAAGTTTCAGTAATGCAGCATGATCGTATGAGCGAATTTTCGTAAACTATCGTACTATATTATACTACATTGCTTTGAAAATTAAGGACTTTGAGGGAAAATATATTGTTAACTACCAATAGCACACGCCTAAACTTTGGACAGTTGTAGAGAAACGGCTGGGCGAAGAAGGGGTCTGAAAATTTGGCTCCTAGCTTGTATTACCAACGGGTACAGCATACTAGAAAATCAGGACTTTTAAAAAATATCGAAAAAAAAAAAAGTTTTGCCGCTCGCGTGAAATGACCCATATATATATATATATATGTGAAAAATGTTAAAACTCTAGGATTTGTTTCAGAATGTCTCAAAACGGATTTCAAAGAAGGAAATTTTCGAGAATTTCCATTTTAAAATTTTTGTAGCCATTGCAATAGCTTCATTTTCTACGAAAATTCGCTAAAAACATGACTGTTTATTAATACGAGTACATCATTAGTATGATGCCATTATTCCTATGGAGTTCGTTTTAGTTAAGAATTGAGGAAGTACATATCTATCTTTATAAGGAACTGAGTGTGCTTTATTCAGGGTCAGTGAACCAAAACGTAAAATGCGAGCTGACGTTCTGAGATGGGGTCAAAAACTTTGTTTGCCACTCAAAATCACTGCAGGCAGTCAAAGAATTTAGATGAAATGCCAGTTGATTCCTCAGTATACTTGAAAGCAAAAATCATTAGCCTGAGATCAACCAACTGCATACAATATTTTTATTTTAAATTCCCTATCACTTATTCTTTTTTTTCTATGAATGAAAATCTGACAAGTTAAAGGAGCATCACAATGACAAATATACATTGATTCACCAACTTACCAGTTGGGAAGTGATGATCTCCTTAGCAATAAGATATTTCTTCAGGAGTTAAGAGAACAGGAAATGGTTCAAGTACATAGCTTAAAGATTTAGATTGTTAAAATAAAAATGTTAGATGAAAACACAGTTATAGGTTTATACAATGAGCTGAAACAGGTACCTGTATTAGGGCAGCGGATTGAACCAATAAAGGTCTTCCCCAATCTTGACCAGGAATCATCTGCTGTTGGATGCTATGCTGAGCTGTAATACCTTGCCAGGAGGGTACCATAGTCATTTGTCTATTTGTAGGCCATGATGGTTCAACCATTGATACAGGAACATATTGCTGCTGGCCTCCAACCTACAATTGAAACATTACACAGTTATAGGTTAGCTTTAATAAACTCAATTGCAGATTTTTTTTTGAGCTGTCGCATTAGTCTGATAAACTTTTCGCAGTACTATTCAATAATTTATAATGTGCAAAATCTAAACGAAATTAAAAATTATTCTAAAACCAAATAGTTAGACACTTTCAGTTACTATAATACAATGTGGTTCAAAGTTGTAAAGCACAAACATACTACAAGTAAGAGAGAGAGAATGCACAATGGATAATTCATACCTGTTGCGATATTATTGGAGGTTGCAACTGCAGTTGAGGTGGTGGCTGCTGAGCAACAACTGTCACATGTTTTCCAGGGGATGCGATTCGTTGATACCCTGGAGGGCATAATATGGATGACACAAGTTGTGGCTGAGCAATTTCACCACGGCCAACACCTGAGTACTGGCTTCTCCCTTGATAGACAGGGTACTGCAAAAAAATGTATAAATAATAGCATCAATGCCGAAGCAAACTAATTAACTGACCACTAATAAAAATAACCCCAATCATGCAGAAATCATCATCCTTACGAACAAATATTTATCCACATCATTGGTAATGAGGAAAATAAGGGAAATTGGATAGCACTTTGAATTTTACATTTCTTCTCATACCACAACAAAGTTTTATTTTATGTTTAACTGATGAATATCTAATATAGCACCTACATGAATTCCAAGTTAATGCCCAGCCACATGTTTAAATAGGTAATAGGTACATCAAAAATACATCAACTCAGTCAGTTTTCCTTCAATATGTGCATTTTGTGAAGTAGTGACACTTATTTCAAGTATCTTGATTTAGTATTTGTTTAAAAAATGAAAAAGTATTATTGAATTAAAATTGTGGCTACATCACCATGTTTCAATCCAGAATGCGCTGACCCAGAAATAAGCCTTTCTTACCCCTCTATCAACATGTCTACTCTGTCCACCTCACCTCCAAGTTTGTGGACAACGACCCACTATGATTGCTTCTATTTGTGGGCACTGTGGCCCGGAACATGGTTTTGTTTGATACTCCAGCTGTTACAGATAGCACTGGGCACAGTAGAGGTCCATTTAATTACTATGGCACCCTAACAACTACCAACCTAATGAATATTTTTCAGTCAACGATTTTTCGGTTGATAATAAGGGAGAAGAGGAGCACATCGAGGTAGACACCATCATCAAATTTCTATCAAACACATTTAAGGTAGGCATTTAAGACTCATCACTCACAATTAATTTAACCTCAGTAACCAAATGGTTAATGGTGGCAACCTATTCCCGAGATTTCTCTCTGCTGTAGATAAAGGTCAGAGTTTGAATTCTGCTGAGGTATATAAAATGTTTAAACTACCATGGCAGTTATCATCTGCAATCATATGATTGGGATTTGTAACCATATTCTGTCTGCAAGACAGAAGGTTGGGACGTAATCTTATTATTACATCCATGTGTTGAGTGTTCAACTCTGAATAGTAGTTTTAATTAACTTCTTTGCTATAGGAACTACCAAACAGCTTTCAACCTGAGCATTACTGGAGGCTTGAATAAAATTTCAAGGAGCGTTTGTAGATTTAGGATTGACAATTCGTAAAAGAACTTGATCTATGTTCATTAATCTCAAAAAGCTTGTCAGGGTTCATTCAAACAGTTTAATTTAAAGGCTGGTGCTGCCCTTCACTAACCAAACACTTTAACTAAGAGCACAAAACTTTCAATCATACTGCATAATTTGGAAATCTTTCAGTTAGACCTATAATTAAAAAATAAAAATAATGTATTGCGAAAATGTATCCATTAGAAATATATACTAATAAGTAATTTACCAAATTGTCAAATGTCGGCTGGTGATGAGTCGCTCTTTCCCGAACTAATCTCTGTACTTGGTTGGTGAGATTGTTGTTGAATGTGAGAGTTGCAACAAGTGGAGCAGATTGTGGTGTATGTTGGTGTTGATTACTTCCTGCATTACCATATGTATTTCTCCTGCACACCTCCATCATCTGCACACTGGCCTTGACGTTATTACAGTGAGCATAGTCAACCAAATGTGCTAATGTGACAAAAGCATGATTAAGAGCTTCACCTGGTGTTATACGCCGCTCCTGAAAATTCAAATTGCATTAACGGTATGATAATGAAATAATCAATAACACAATTTATGCAAAAATGTGAACTTGAAAGGGCGATAGCAGAAATTACAACCTTATGGAAAAGTATAAACCTACAAATTAGTCTTTAAAAGACAGCCTATATCATATATTGGCAAGCTTTTGTTAATGAGAGTTGTGCTTTTTTTAAATGGGCATAAGAGTAGCGGATGAAATTCGGAGTCAACATTCAACTAAGAGTGTTCCTTTTAAAACATATACATAAGTGTGTAATAAAAATGTAGTACGATTGAACTCATTCTCCTTTCATCAGTTCATGATTAAATATTTTACAAAATCATAAGAATTTCTTGAGAACATTTGAATCATTAGATGAAACACTTTGTGAATAGTTAAAAGGGTTGTTCAATTCCATGGTAATGTGGTAATTTCAGTTAACCACAACATTCGTTCTTCCTCATCTGTCAGGCATTACCTTTTCATATTCACAACTACCTACTGCACGATGGATATCCTTTCTTCCTAATGAGAAACAGGTAACTGTCACTTAGCGGATACGATTTATTTGAACGAAATTCTTATCCAGATTTTATAGGTAAACTAAAGTTTTGTGGGATGATATTGTTGAAAGTTATACCTATGGTTGACTCACTGTAATGTGACTGACGTTAGTTCATCACTTTTTTGTGCATAACACCTGCATATTCCAGTTTATAGAGCAAATCTATGCATATTACAACCCCATTCGATGCCCTCTAATATCGCTCTTTTTGCGGGTTTGTTTACCTTCTTATTTCCAAGAAGTCCGCAATGTGTCACATACAATTCATTTTTACCTCATTCGTTCATTGTAGTTGTTCAAGAACTATTAACATTTTTGTCATTAGGTGGTGTTTGACATGGTGTGGCAGATCATGGTGATGACAAGAGTTGTATTGAACTCTTTTGAGTCAAGTGCACATTATTATTCCGAGGTGTTGTCAGGTGAACATAGCACTCAATATATTTATTTGAATGAACAGAAGATTTATTTGAAAATTTGCATATCATGAAAGGATTTCAGAAAAACATAAATATCCATGTTCATTGTTACTATAAATTTAATCAATATGGATAATATTTACTATTTTGTTGTCTCGATGTGCTGTTTCGTTTTAAAACAATGACATACTTGACAGGTTTACTAACTTTTCAAAATCAATCGTACGGATCTTGAAAGGAACAATTCCAGACGGAATAGGAACAAGATCCAGGAATTCCTTAGTAGGAGCGAGTCATAACTTTACAATTAACGCTAATAAAGAGAACATTTTGTTTCACAGAACTACGCATTATTTTTACCACTTGATCCATCGTCAGCATCCGTTTCAGAAGATCGATAAATTCTCTTCGGTCAGCTTTTTCAGCTAATAGTTCACCACCCTCCAAGTCTGTTGGTACATTAACTTGTCCGATGTCATCTAGGCAATTGAAGATGTATTTTCTGGCCTCTTTGCTCTTTATCCCATTTTCAGCCTCGTGCTCTTCTGGAGTCTGTAAACATCACAGAGATTGTACTAAAAAGACATTTACAAAAAGATGAATAAATACAAAATGAAAAATTAGTAAAAGAAAAACTAGGTGAACAATAAATAAATCCTAAATAAAATAAAATAAAAAAATAATAAGCTTGATTTTTTATAGCCAAAAACACAGCATTTTCACCATTCGTTCATTAATTTTTTCTGCATTTTGCATAGTACCAATAAGAGTTGGCCTGGTATTTACAACCTGGTGCTACACATGGTGTCCTCCTTCCATCACGATGCATGGTACTTTCTAGATTGAATAATCGAGGTTTGGTAAAAATAAAAAAGTATCACAAAAGAAGAACGATTTGAAGGCTAATAATTTAGAGTTACCCAGAGTCCAGTTGAACAGCATGTTTTACATTACAATTTTTTCAGTTGAACAAAGATGTTTGGTTTGTTTCAAAATGTAACCTTCAAATTTCAAGTTTGGTTTCAACAGAATTTTGTTGAAAAATTCAGAAAATTGTTGCTGCATAAAAGTGTTGCATTCGTTATAATTCTCACGTAAAATATTAACATCAATTAATAAGTCGATTTTAGAAAACCATAACACGTAAATCTGGAATAGTGGTTACAGTATAGTAAGACATTCCTTGATATGGAAATCGGAATACAGAAATAGGCCAAATTCATGGTCATAATCCATAAGAAGACGTCTTATCCTTACTCAAATATAACAAGTGCATATCCATTCATATAACTGATTTCAGTAACAAAACCTTACTTTCAGTCTCCAGAATGGGTAGGTGCTTTCCATGTCACGATAGAAGAACTTGGTCGTTTTCGAAGCATTGTTTAGCATATGTTCAGTTGGTAAACCTTGAGTTTGTGAAATATACCTAATTTGATCATATTCTGATGAGCCTGGGTACAATGGCCAACCAAGGAAAAGTTCCGCAACAACGCAACCAAGAGACCACATGTCAATCGCTTCACAAAAAGGTAAGCCTGAAAAACGAAGTAATGAATATTTCTTGAATATACAATACAATATAAACAATATATGAAACATTTCTTAAATATACAATACAGAAATTGTTTACTTCAAAATAGTCACCTAAGATTATTTCAGGAGCTCGGTAGTAACGGCTTTGCAGATAAGTATTGCAAACAGCTTTCGAAACATGAGAAGCACTTCCGAAATCAATTACTTTCACTCGGTATGGTTGCCTTACAGGATCCACAAGCATGATGTTTTCAGGTTTCAAGTCTGCATGTATCAAGCCAAGTTGCTGAAGAAAAAAAAAGTAAATAACTTTTCTTCAATACTCATAAATGGTAACTTTGAACTATATGATATTCTTCAGTCAGTTCAGAGGAGTAATAACTCATCTGTACGTATCCTCAGAGAAATACTAGGTACCCCAACACTCAAATTATTTAAACAAGACAGCTCTATGGTCTGAACAATATAACTCTAATCAAGATCTAGTGAGTGATACATATAAGAATCAAGAAATGAATTAGTGAAGAGGGGAGCTTCTCACTAAAACTCAACATTTAGAGTTGAACCAATTTCCGTTACTGGCCGTCATTAGTAGGTATTAAAAACTCAATAAAATAGTAGTTTTGTGTGTGGGTTTCAGTTAAATCATATCAACCGAAATTATTATAATATGTAGAAGTATCACAGAGAACAGTACACGGATACCATTTAATGCTAGCAAACTTCAATATGAAATCACTCGCAACTTAGTTGAGTAAGCTCATTTTAATGGAGAAAATGGAAGTTAATTAAAAACGTTATCTATTTCCACAAACAATACAGTTAGGCCGATTTTGATGATTAGGACGTCATCAGTAACAAACAGTAGGTAAATCTCGACAAAGTTATTGTTTTAAGTAAAACCAAAAATGGCAACTACTGGTCTGACAATGATGGAACTTATAAGCTTATGATCAGAAATTTTATGGATCTTCAATAAGCTACCCTTAAACAATCCCCACAGTAAAAATCCAAGCCAAATCCACCCCCCCCCCCCCCCCCTGCAACATACCAATTTTTCTAAACAGGAATTTCTACAAACAGGGAGAAGTGGATAAAAAAATTTCAAGAAGCTATGAAACCAAGAAAATTGTCAACTTTCTGCACAAAATACAACCGCAAGAATTGAGAAGGTGAAATCTCAATGAGAGCTTTCCAAAAACATGCAGTATGCTGGATGGAAAGATATTTTCAATTCAATTTTTGGAATGCTGAAAAGTAAACCAACAAATTATGAGGGGGGGTGGGTAAAATTTGTTTTCTTGGATGATTACAAAGGTTCATTACTGAAAATAATAAACGGAAAAACAGATTTATTGTTCCCAATGAGTATGTTCATTGATTTGAGTTAGGGACTGGTATTTGAAGCTTTATAGAGGTACTGAATCTGAATTCAGATTTTTAAGAAAGATCGAATTGACTGGTGGAATCTAGCCACCAGCATTCAAGGATTTCATGCAAGAACATCGACCAGAGTTCACGATTTTCCTCATAAGCATAGATTTCAATGTTATGTGATCTTCATCTCCCCTCCTCTCTCTATTCTATTATTCCCCACCTTCTGAATCGAGGTTTTAAATTCGAAATTTCAGAGTTTATTTTAATATTGTTACATTAATTATTTGTTTATATAATCATTCACTTTGATTTACAATTTTACTAAACACACAGTGAAATTTCTTGATGTCAAATGAGTTATATTGGGACCTTCAATCACACTTTTTCTCTGATTATCTCATGTATCTAACTTTGTTTCTTCTCATCTCCATGCTCCATCTTGTATTTATTGAAATTCGAAAGGAGTTGAATGCTGAAAAGAGTGGTGTTCATCTTTAGGAGCATTATGAATTAACTTGATAGTATATATGGTGTTGAGTTCCTTGGTATAGTTCTGTTCTAAGAGTGAAATGGTGTTGCTATAGTTCTGAGCCTGTGAATCATGTGCCTAAATGATGCTAGTTTGTGTTGTTGAGGGTGATTTGAAGTACTATATGTGTGATGTAGTGTCAGTTGCGGTTCGTTTACTGTATATTCTGTATTGTAGTTCGTTGTCAGTACGTGTGATGGTGATGTTGAGCTAGTTCAATGAGTTCTGTTTCTCAGTCTCAACAGTATAAGTTATGTTTGGGTGGATATCGTTGAGGTCAGTCAGTATGTTATTTAAGAACAAGAAAACATAAATCACAGTCCCCCCAAAATTTATGAACCTTTGATAATGACCAGATTCTTGAAACCCGTCCTGAACAGTTAACTTATGAAAACATGTATGAAATATCTCCATAAATTAATAAACTAAGCCAAATCACTATAAAACACAACAGTATTCACTCAATAAAAAGATTGACACAAATTATTTCACATGCACTAATTGAAGACAATAAACAGCTCAAGTTTACCTTCAGTTTCAGAAGAGCAGTCAACACTTGTTGAAGGATTGGTCGAATATACTTCAAAGGCAGAGGGCTGAATTTATTCTGTTTCAAGAAATCGTACAAGTTTTGTTCCAGCATTTCGAATACCAGGCACGTATGGTTCTTATGTTGAAAGCATTCATATGCTCGCACAAAGTTGAATTCGTCAGCATTTTCTTGGCTCAGCCTGGACAAAATACTCACCTGAAAAGTAATAATTTTCCAGTTAAATGCCACTCAATTGTATTACAATTTATTGATGTACAGAAACTGGTACAAATCTAACTAAAAATAGTATGAAACTATGAGAAATAATTTACTTCAATTTGGCCTTGTCTTGCATATGATGGGTGGTTCTTCAAAATCTTAATAGCCACAATTTCATTTGTGCCCTTCTTCCAACATTTTACTACCTGTCCAAATGTCCCTCTTCCAAGGAATTCCAAAACTTCGTACTGTGTTGTCATTGAATACAGAACCTTGAAAAGTATAGATAAATAAATTTTCTGTTTAAACATATCAACATAGATGGCAATGCAAAGAAGCTGGAATCTGTTCTGTTTCGTCAATATTCAAAATTATAAAACACAAGAAATAAAATTAAATCTGGAAACATAAAATATCTAACGGGAAATAAACTCGGATTTTCAGAAACAAATTACAACCTTAAAAATAATCAGTGGATAATTTGAGATCAAAGTTGTTACTTCACTGCCAATTACACTAAACACTCCAGCAGATGAGTCTATTTTTCAACACTAGTAGACAAAAAGCACACTGAGTGTGCCCTCTAGTTCACCTTACCATTCCTGATATTAAATATTTCTTCTAAATGGATCAATCCTTAACTCAATTTATTGTAAATTGGGACAATTGACTCATAATTCACGCTCATTAGAAGAGTTTTATTCAAGATTTGACATATGACACACTTGTGAACATATTTTCTGCATATCATGAACAAAATTGCAGTATTCTGCTTTCCTCCTTGTGGTGTTTGTACATATCCAACATAATCCGAAACACAAAAACTTGAAATTATTAGGTCCTTGAACCCACAAGACCTATAAATTGTTTTCTATCGTTTTCCATTAGTGGATGAGTGGGCCCTTTAGGAAAGTTCATGAGCAATAGCCAATATATCATTATCAATTATAATCAGAAACTAATAGGATATTCTTCTACTAAGATCTTATTGGGACTTCTTAACTCAAGTCACTCACTATCTGAAAAATCAGCATCATGCTCACTTGCACTGAACCGACAATCCTGATCCGACCTAACCATGATTCAGGATATACACAGTGGAGACCCTGAAGGGGGAATGGAAATCAGTAATAAATGCAGCCACTAACCCATAGCTATCATACTGTTGGCAGAGCACTATTTGACAGCATTCATTCGCTGACTGGCAACAGTAGATTATTGTATAGTAGGCACATAGTTTCTAGCCATAAATTATCTTTATGCATTACACATTCAATAATTTAACCCCTCCCCAATAAAGATGCGTGAATGAGAGGGTGATAAATTATTGGGCAATGAATGGTGCATGATCACAGATATGTACCCACTATTATAAATTCGTATAATGGATTAAAATAAATTATTGTTACCGAATTGTCATTTGAAACGAGCACATCGCTAGCAAGAGGTAAGCGAATGATGGGAAGCAGTGTTAATATTGGAGTAGAAGCTCCATCTTATTTATATCCAACCCTATCACCGCCCTTGTAATATCAAAAAAGTATTTTCATTGGTATTCACAGCTTTTGCATTAATTTAGAACCCAATGATTCTTTTTTACAAGCTCCTAATCTTATCTCTTGCTGAAATGTCACAACATGGGATTACACTGCTCCCCTTCATCAAGCTGCATGCCTTCTTTTGACCCGTGAGAGTCGGCATGCATTTTCAAACGAGCCTCTCACTATTTTTCTCCATTAACCACTGCATTAACAATGAAGGTTTTCATTGAGGGTATGCGGCAATACCTCTGCAGACCCAGAGGCTACACCCCTGACTGGCAAAGTTTTTTGTTAATTTTTTTTTACAAGATCTAACACCAAGTGACGAAAGTGATGTTATTGAACCACTTTCATAGAATACTGAGATTAGAAGGGTTCTGAAAGGAAGCAACTAGAAATGAAGGTGTCTCTTGGGTATTATTTTTCAAAGATGTAGTTATAGCTGACTGGTACATCATGTCAGTGATCACACCCACTGGAGTCTTGATAAATAACTAATGGTATAAAAGGAAAGAAAACATAAAACAATCTTTTTCATTTAATAAAATCTTTTTATTAATGAATGGAAAGAAAATGCGACGAACCTCATGTTGTACGAGTTGATAATCCCCATCGGGGGTGGCTGAGTGGGATGGCCCCCCTGCAGCCGCTCCACCTCCCTTTCCCCCCGCCGTTGCGTCTCCACTTGGATTACCTTCCACGCGATCACCATTACCTTCACACGACTTCCTCTGTAAATAAAAGTTTTAACTGAATTATTAGTCAAATACTGGGAAACTCTTTAAAAAGTTTCTCCAAACGCTTCTGCCCCTTTCCTTTCACCATCAAGTCTGCTAAACAAAAAATTTGGTTCGACATCGGCAAGTTAGGAAATTCTGCGCTCGACTCTAAGTTATAATCAATTTTAACTTTACAGAGTATCGAAGGCGAGCATAACGTCCCCGTATAGGAGAGCTTAAATTGCCAAAATTTCAAAAAAGTTTGGATAAAACATCAAAGAGGGAACAAGCTCTAGAATCGACTACTGAAGTTTATTAAGCCATAAACAATAAAATTACCATTTGATGACAAGAAAGAAAAAAAAAACACGACTGCAATAGCATTATTTGAAAATGAAACTTACCCTTAATTGGTAAATTCAAAGATTTTCATAATTTTTCAGATACTAACGACTTATTTATGCAACATGAGCAATTTCAAACGTCCATATTATGCAGTACCAAATCAAACTTTTTCTGAATAGTAGGCATGCTAACAAAATTAATTGTAGAAGTATGTAAATTGTTCACTCTACTTAGCATTTTTTGAAATTTGAGTAAACATTCTGTATGCACAAAAATGAATGTCCCCAAATAACCAAATCTTAAATTTTGGAAAAAACGCTGTTTTCAGCCTTTTTTGGAGAAAATGAAGCTAATGAGATGGATACAATGATTTTAAAACAACAATTTTCCGAAACATACTTCTTGGAAATCCGTCTTGACGCATTCTGAAATGATTCAGGGATTTTAATACTTTTTCGTGTGTATGTGTGTGAGTTGTTTCGTGTGTATGAGCCATTCCAGACGATAACTCTCCTTAGGATCGAACTAAAAATCAAATTTTTCACACAAAAAATCAAGCATTCCCAAAGAAAGGATGAAGTTTGTTGGACAACACAGTTTGAGCACAAGTGATCAAATTTCAAAACTAAAAATGATAAAAAACGGCTAAAACCAAATAAAATTCAATTTGTTAGCAGAATATTACTCATACAATTTGTATGAACTGCAAACTAAATAGAACATTCTTTTAATATAACATTGATATGTGCAAAAAATTATGCAGAAAGAGTACTTGAATTTTTCATTAATATGTGCTATACAGAGAGAAGAGTGTTATTTGAAAAAAAAACTGTTAGCAATAAAATGATTAGTTAACAATTTCTGTGCACACCAAGTGCCCAAACTTCAAAACAATGTAACACAATACGATAATTGACAAAAACTCGTTCATGCAATCATGCAGCATGACTTTTTTTTTTAATCCAATTTACTGGCAACATATTATACCAATAATAAACCCCATTCCCAAAGCATAAAGTTAATGCAGATTCTATTAATAACTTTTTCAATTAATAAGGTATCTCAACATTGAATGCAAAAAATCGTACATTTGAATTTCCAATATATAAAGCATTCAATACAGGGTTTGATTTTGGACCCCCACAATTCTAAGAAAAATCTTTTCAATTCAAAAACCCTCTAAATGGAAAATTCCATTAGAAAATTAATTAATGATTCCCCCACCCATGTCAATAGTTTCATTTTATACAGAAAGTCGCTGAAAATATGAAGTGTTTGGTCTCACATTCTCTATTTTTCATGAAATATTACGTTCCCGAGCCATGTTTAATAAATAGGAAACATATTTGTATAATTAAAAGATCAAATGAATTACATTCAGTATCTTTGATTTCATATAAATGAGATTCAAACTGAAACTCATTCACAAACCTTCTGCCCACAGCGCTGATAGGTGTCTAATAATTTGATAGTGGAGGCATGGATGAAGTTCTGAGTAGATATTTGAGACTGAGGACTTTTGTGTATGTTGTGGGCATTCCGTATTCTAGTGTGAGCAGGCTGAGAATAATGCTGCTCTACCGTATAACCAGATTCACTCAGATCAAGCTTCCTCTTCTTGTGAATTGCTCCAGATAATGAATCAATTCCTCCTTGGGCCTGATAGAACATGTCCCCCTAAAACCAGAAAAGTAATATGCATAGAGAATTCAAGAGGATTCAAAGATTTAAACCATTTCAATCAAGCAATTCATTCAGTTCAATTGATGGGTGTAACACACGAATTTTCTTTTTAGGCAACCGAGCTTCATAAAACTTACGTTAAAAGTCAGAAATTCAAATCATATAAAAAATTCGTTATTTTTCCAGATTTTATATAAAAATAAAAACGAAAAAAACCACATTCAACAAAAGTCCAAGAAAGATTAAAGATTAAGTTCATTTCTATATTTTAGGAAATTATTTTATTTTGTAATATATTATTATTATTATTTTATTTTATTCTAATTTTGTTAACGTAATGATCTATTAGCCATCAAACGAGTATCAGTTCTTGAGTTTTCTGCTGGTCTCATCATCATAATAACCCAAGAAAATAATACCCATATCAGAAAAATAATACTAATACTACAATGCTGCATCAAAGCTGCACGTAACATTGGGAAATAGGAAAAGGAGCATCAAGGCCAAGACTCACTCTCGAATCTTGATGTCGATTTTCAAAAATCAGTCCTTGTCAGCTCTCCGTGCTGTCTATGTGCGTCATAGGTTGAGTAGATGAGGAAGGCAGCGAGTGTGAGAGTTACAAAAGAAGAAACTGAGTGTTTTGTCGAAATTAATACGAAATTTGGGTACGTTCAAAGAAAGTTACAGATGAAGGAAATGAGTGATAATAAAAACTCAAATAGTCGCATGTATTCCAGCTACAGATTAAATAATACGATGGAAGTGTCATTAATTGTTTTCAAGCAATGAATAAATAACCTCAACATATGGGTCCTTTTCACTTAAGTGGCCAAAGTCGCTGACTGCGGAAAAGTAAAACGAAATTTCGGTTTTCCTTTATTTTATTATCTACTCAACTAGGACAGTACGAGTAATATAATAGTTTGTTCCATACCATTTTCCCTTTCTTTTACTTTTCATGACCTTTTTTTGGTGCTTTGCCTAGACAGGGGAGACGATTTTGTAACTACTGAGTAGAAGATGGAAACCCAGTCACTCTTGATTTTGGAATTTTCATAAGGAAAAGTTAATACAGTGAAACAAACAAAAACTTGAGATAACATTTCTGAATCAAATTCAAAACGATCATGAAAGTGTGGAGTGATACTTGGTCGTGAGAATCTGCGAAATTCCAGAGGATCTGTAAAATCGTCCGTTCTTTCGACAAAAAATCAAGTATCTAGAAGAAAGGTAACTTTGCTGGACAGCACTTTTTGAGCACAATTAAGTGATCAAATTTCAAAAACTATGTCAAAAATCACTAAAAACAGCTTAAAAACGTTCCATTTTTATTTTTAGCAGATTATTACCTAAAAAAAAGTTATATCAACTCTGAACTATTAGAAAGTTGTGGAAACGATTTTGTTGAAAGATGTGCCTAAATTTCAATTGAATGTGCTAAAGAATCGATAGAAAAATGTATACAATTGTTAAAAAATGTAAAATTAGTTCGTATACTAGAATAATACTGTGAAACAGTTTTTTCCATAATTTAATAGGTGATAATTCCTGTGCACATTGAAGAGCTCGAATTTCAAAACAGTTTGATATTAATATTATAAGAAAAATTGCCAAAATGCATGCATATGGTCGTGCTGCAAGTCTGTTTTGCTCATTCTTCATTGCCCACTGAGTTAGTGAACGCATTTTCCACATTTACGGAGAACTACCCTAGGAATCATATCTGCAGTTTTTTAAATATTTTTTATTGCACTCCTGTGTCATATCTGCAGCTTTTTTCTTTTATTGCACTCCTATCTTGGGTACTTTTGTATTTTCTTTTTGCGTTGCTCAAAATTCGAACGTCATTGATTTTTTGACACCATTTGCGTCTCAAATATTCCTTTTTTTCTAGAATCTTTGCTTTCTGCGAATGTGTTTGGATTTTCTCGCCCTATCAGAGGTAAAAGATATTTTGTGCGATTCACATTTTTCAATATCCCACCTTATTTCGCTGATAAGGGTTAGACTCATTTGTGACTTGGTGAAGATTCGTTCTGGCGTACTTAATTGGCTTTCTGCGTCCAAGTAAGTCAATTGTTTTCGTTGATTTCGATTGAACTACATAATTTGGAGTTTACTTTAAGGTTCCTAACGTTTACTTGAAGATATTCCTACATTTCACACCACAATATGCATTATTGTGAAAAATCAACACTCCAGTACCTTGGGACTAATCGATTATTGTATTATGAAACACCACACTTTCAAAGTTTTTTTTCAGGATAATTCTTCAAATATCGTAATTTTAATCGAATCATTCATCTCTTTTCAGATGCCATGATCAGCAGAAGGCCGAAAGAGAAGCAGGTCAATGGAAGTAAGGTAGAGGCTGCAGTTGCTCTCATTCTCCACAAAGAATGTTTGAATTTTGTGTTTTCCAGCCCTTATTCCTTCATTTTACCTTAACGAAGGTGAAAGAGTTCATTTTGACTCATTCCATCGTTGTTGTAAAAGCAGTTATATGTTTGAAACGTTAAGAGATTTTGTTTCTATGGATTTCCCCTTCACTCCCAAGGTACACACCTAGTTCGTACCTTGGGACAAAATAAGGTTTTAGAAAAAAAGGACTTTTCGCATGTTTAGAGCGCTGGGAAAATTTTAAAAAATCATAGAGGTTCGTAATTCGATGTAGATTGATGCCAAGTTGCCAGGTATACAATTTCATCTTCGGTACTTCACAAATTGAGGTCAAAAATGTTGTCGCAAGGTACAATATTTTCCCCTACACACTAAAAAGTGAACACAACGCCTGTTTTCCCATCCAAGAGAAGAATGAAATAGCACTGCCCTTATCTAAAATAATAGCTTAAATGCTTATCTTGAACTGGAGGGTTCTGGCAAGGACCTGAGCCTGAAGAAATGTGCACATGCTACCAGCTGTCAGAGGTGTTGGATTACGTTTGTGGTAGGCTTTCGCTTTTTCACGAGGGACATTGTTATTCTGATCAGTTAAATGTTCTCTAAAGGTTTTTGAACCTCCAATGCTTTTATTAACGTGAATGACCTGAATGAAATTACTTGAATGATTCACACTACATGCCCGTAGGAATGGTGTAGTAGTACTATGAATTTAGGTACCGCAGGCACAGTAGTCTAAAGACAAATGTTTTGAACAAAAAATTTGGGCTGGAACTTTTAGTGGATGTGTGTTAAAATGCCATGGGACTCTATTTTTGCAAGTTATGCGAAAATGGCCTATAAATATATGATATGTGAAATCTGTAAAGTTCAATCTTCATTGTGTTTGATCAATTCATAGTTACGTTTTTTAGGTCCTTGGGCTTCATTATTTTCCATCATTTGTATCTTGACTTTGAGATCAATTACATCTTACTGAGGCTCATGTATACCTATAATTTTAGGAGATGCTTAGGTAGAATATATCCATAGTGCAATTCGTTTGACTGTATCACAGTCTTCGTAATTGCTTGAGAATCAATTTTCTGTTTCAGACTTCCCGATACAAGCTCCCATGAGCTTATGTTTTAATCATTAGCTTGATCTTGCACTGCAAGCGATACTGAGCAACACAATGAGGCAAAACTTCAAACAGGCGATGTGAGACGACTGGTGGTCCGTCATTGGAAGCAACCTAACAAGCGATTAATAACTATAGACTAGTGATCTGCGTAGAAGGGATCTAATACAGAAATAATAAACCTTTGTGTAAACAATTGCAGCGTTTTTTCTTCAATGGCCAAATTTTGTCTAATATGGTCTTTGGGATACCAGGGAATATATATTGTCTCTATTTTCAGACAGCAGAGCTGGGTATCATACATGAATCTATCTGAATTGTTTACTCAAGCCTCAGAATAGGTATACCACAAAATGCGTCATATTGTGCAGCATCCATACATACTTTTCTGATTGTACATAATCGTACAATAACGAGTGAAATTAGTGTTAGTAATAATGTATGACATTTTACTGAAATAAATTATTCAAACACCGAAACTGATGAACTGATTTTGATTAAAGTTCCAGGAATTATGTAGTGTAGCTTATTAGTGGTCCCTCATAATTTGCATTGGTGTTGGATCAATAATGGTGTGTGCGCATGTGCAAACGCGAGTTTCTTATAACGTCAGTTTATTACAATCTATCGGTCTGATTCCGTTCAAACTCCGAGGGTAGTTGGGTATAAGTTTATGGATGCCCTATGCTTTTTGTAGCAATTTGTTAATTAATAGTTATTGCACATGCGCAAAACTAAAGTTGGTTGGCACTCATGACAATTCAAAAATAATAGACCAATTTGGAGAAATTTTATGGAAATGTGTTGGTTAGCTCCTAGGTGGTCACCTACAAATTTCATTACTGTAGAACCATAGCAGCTACTAGACGTAATCGAGTCTTTCAGCTAATTCTATATGTCCATGTTATATACAATACGTGAGGAAACTATACTGCACACCCAACCTGGCAGATGTTTTTCAAAGGATTCTGGGGAAACAAAAACAGGCGCAATTACGCGCAAAAAGTGAGCCAGTGGTGAAATATTAAGTTTTTGAAGATTTTCAATTGCCACATATGATACAATATGATTATGGGATATTTTTTCACGCTGATTCACGTAGGTAGTCATTCATTTATTGATCTTCGCAATCCCAACATGGACAAACAAAAAAAAGTTCTAGTCATGCAGCAAGATCAAATGAGTAAATTTCCGTAAATTATCCCATTATATTTAATTATGCTAAATTGTGTTGAAATTTAAGTATTTTGAGAGCAAAGAAATCAACTGCATGACTAAATAACTTGTCCTGACAAACAAGCTAATAGTTTATAATTCTAATTGCACAGGATTTTTTGGAAAAGGGATATAGGGGTCGAGAGATGGTGGTAGGGAGCAAGTTGGCGATTGCTGGGAAGGGAGAGGAGGCACCTAAGTCACGTGGGGATGGGATCAGTTGCTCGCCACTTGGCGTCACGTGTAGTGGAGGCCCCCAAATGGTTTCAAGACACGATGGGATCAGTCGCTTCTATAGAGACGACTACACGTAGTCGCTTCATCATGTGGTATCCCTTCTAGTGGAGGACCAGCCTTATCTGTTGTTAATTGTTCTTGTTACATCGAGTAATTTCAATCTCCTCAATAAGGCATTTCAATCTCCCAGCAATGTCATACATGGGTGCCATCAGAATGTAGAAGTAGGGGGTGCACTACATTGAGAAGATACATAGTGAGTAATACCACAATAAAAACAAACAGGAATTATAGAATTGGGGTGAACAGAACGATGAAACAGGAGGCAAGGTAGGACGGGTGTTTAGAGATTGATGGCTGAGTTTTTCAAATTTTTTAATTCATGGGAGGCAATGCTAATGCCATCATTATATCGCTGTCAGCCATTTATGGATTGATTGTTCCTAATCCCCCCCCCCCCCCCCCTCTGATCAACTTCCTGACACAGCACACAAAAGGAGACATTGCAGGAAGGTCAGAGGGGGTCGGTAGTAGTTTTTACCACCCACTTATATTTTCTGAACCTACTGGTGGTTCAAAATTAGTGGAGTTGATCGGTTGATTCAGTGAAGATAACAATTTTCTAGGGTATTTACCACCGAATCTTTACAAACAAAAGGAAGACAATTTAAGAATAGGTGGGTGGTGATGAACCACGGGATGGAATGTTCATCATGTTCCATACCTTTTTCTTTAAAGCCAGCAGTTAAACAGAAGAAGTTTTAATTTAGTCAAAGATGGTATACTAGAACCAATTGATTATTTATGATTTGGAATTTCAATAGTTTCCATCGTTCGCGGTTTTTTTTTGTGCTCCTCAGACTGAACCACAACCCAGGAACCGTTGAAAACCCGCACACATCTTATTTTAGAGTCCCCAAGAGGGATATAAACCATTACCAGCTGTCTTGTATTTATTTGGTGCTACTTTTTTATAACAGATTTGCCAGGGCTATCCTGAAATTGGTGTACTTTTCTAATCTCAGACAAATGGACATTGAAGGTCGTCGTTGAAGTTGTGGGAACACCGTTTGATATACTCAAACAAATCTGCATCCGCATCCCCTCTCTCTTTTCTGTATGCATGTCAGTCAGTAACAGGTGCAACAAAACTAAGTGCCAAGTTAGCCTAGTCTACCAGTGTTCTGACGATTGATACTCATGGGTGTGAAAAAGGTACACTATTCTTAAATGGAGGAATATTTCATCCCAAGAATTTTTGCATCAACCACCTCACTTTCTTACTATGAGTAGTTTTCATTCCATGATTTTTCCAAGTTTTGCACACTGGTGGCATCAAAGCACCTCTCCCGCCTGACGGGATCCCCCCCCCCCCCCCTACCCAGTGTGATGTCACCAGTGCAGGAAACTTTGAAAAATTATCGAAAAAAACTTCTAACCCTGAATTACTGCAGGGCCCTATCATTTTTGACTCATCGGTTTAGCGAGTGATATCCGTAGCATCAATAATTTATGGTCGCCGATCCCATGTTGTTCTAGGTTCTATGCTAGTTTAAATGTTTTTTCCAAGTTTAACTCAAGTTCCTTGTAGCTAGATAATTTTCAAATTTTAAAATCAAAATTTTCGAACACTTTCTTCATTGAAATCCGTTTTGAGACATTCTGAGACAAATCCTAGAGTTTAACGCTGTTAGCAAATTTTCGAAGAAAATGAAGCAATTGCAATGGCTCGAAAAATTTTTAAATAAAAACTTTTGAAAAATTTTTTCATTGAAATCCGTTTTGAGGCATTCTGAAACGATCCCTGAAGTTTGCGCTTTTACATATATATATGAGTGTGTATGTGTGTGATTACAGACAATAACTCTCCTTAGGATTGAAATAAAAATCCCGTTCTTGTGCCAAAGAATCAAGCTTTCCTAACGAAAGGATGAGTTCGTTGGCCAACATTTTTTGAGCAAAATCAAAAAATTTCAAAAATCAAATTCGAAAAAATGTACTAAAAAAAATCACTAAAAATAGCTAAGAACGGCCAAAAATCGTTAAATTTATATTTTTTTAGTAGAGTTTCAGTCAAACCACATTAACTAGGACATTATAAAATTTAAGCTGAAAAAGTACTTTAAATTTCATTAATATTAGCTGAAAAATCTATAAAACTGCAAAAAAAAACCTAAGACAGTCATGCAGCATGATCAATTTCCTTAAATTACCGCCTTTCGTATTAGGTGTACAATATATGTTGAATTGTATTGAAATTTGAGCAACTTGGGTACAAAGAAATTGTTAAAAACCAATCTCATGGCATAAAAAATCACACTGAATAAAATTTGGCAATTAAAAAAAGATTTTGGAAATTCGTTGTTTTTGCAATTTTTATAGATTTTTTAACAAATATTAATGAAATTTAAGAACGTTTTCGGCATAATTTTGGGCAAATTTTTTCTAATGTCCTATTTAATCGTTGATGATCTTGTTTTGACTTACAATCTGGCGCGGAAATGGAGGTTGCATCAGCTAACCTTATTTCGGAAGCGCGAGATCAAGCAAAGAGGCAAGAAGGTTGTTTGAACATTCCGGAACTCTCTAACTCGCCAGCCGCTCAGGAGCTCAATAAGTGAGTTGTTCAAAATTATCAATAATTTATGCCGTATTTTGAATGATATCAATACAAATAAAACAGACCAAAAATTACCCAGTTTAAAACAGAGATTGACTCTCATAAAAGTAAACCCCCCCTCCCCCCACCCCCGAAGAGGAATATTATACAGACGAAGAAATCCTGGCCAATGAGACAGGCGAATGGGATAATGTGATCCAAAGAAGTCATAAAAAGGAGGAATTCCGATTTACCTTCTCCTAGAAAAAATTCTTTGGGTAATACAAAACAAAAAAAGAGCCCGAACCTCCTCCTTTATATATCGAGAGGGTTTCGTCCTTTCCAGTCCTAAAAAAATGGTAGAGGAAAAAACTACGAACGTGAGTTTTACAACTATGTCAAATGATGTGGTTAAAATTAACACTGTAGATTCAGATGGCTTTCATGCTAAATGTTCTGAGGAACGAAAAATCCCGCACTGTACCTATCAAAATAAACAGGATAAGCCCATGAAAGTGATGATCAAGGGCATTCACAAATCTTGGTCAACGGAGGAGGTCCTCGATGATCTAAGAGACCAATTTGGCTGAAATAGCGGACTCCAAGTAAATAGAAAGCTGGAGTGGAAATAACAAATTCCACTAGATATGTGCATTGTTGATTTTCAAAAAGATCTGGATCTCGAGAAAATTTACAAAATAAAGCAGGTTCTCGAAGGGTGCGTAACAGTGCAGCCAATCAAATCAACAAAACATCCATCTCAGTGTAAAAGGTGTCAGGAGTTTAACCATATGTACTAGAAACTACTGTGCAAAGCCACATCGGTGTGTCAAATGTGCCAAAGGTCATTTCACTGAGGATTGCTCCAAGACCAAAGAAACCCCAGCAAAATGTGCCAACTGTTCTGGAGACCACACTGCAAATTATCGTGGCTATCCAGTAGCTGTTGAGGCTAGGCACAGGCATTTACATCTAACTCAACAACAGAAGCAAGGGAAGGCCCAGTCAGCACCAGAGAAATCCATCAGTACAAAGAAGTTTGTTCCAAAAACGCCGTTATTGTGCAATAAAAACCTAATTCAGGGCACTGCAGGTCAGAACCCAAATTTGGAGTCATATTCGAAAGTTTTGCAGAATAAGAAACTGTTACAATAGCCAACCAGGAGGCAATCGATTGATCCCATCAATAAGGAAATACAAAGAAAAATAAATCAGATTTTCGAAATGCTCACAAAACTAAGCCAGAGTGTAAGCAACCTGGATGAGCAGGATCGAAACCACTCGTTCAAAAAAATCAACATGAATAGTGTTAAAATTCTTTGTTGGAATACCAATGGATTCATGTCAAGGAAAAATGAGCTCCAATTAACCCTCGACTTCAATCAAGTCGACATTTGTCTCATTTCTGAGATGCATTTTACCAAGACTCGTATCTCAAGCTCAAAGGTTACCGAGCCATTCATCCAAGCAACAATGTTCGAGGTGGCAGCGCAGTAATAATTAAAGAAAACCTATACCATCACAAACAAGTCAAAATAGAAACTGAAGCATATCAGGTATGTGCTATTGAAATCAAGACTGCTTCTTTTATGATTACTGTTGCTAGTACATATTGCCCACCAAAATACAACACTGCATGTGAAGAATACAAGAATACCTTTGGTCAACTTGGGAACCGATTCATCCTTGGAGGAGACTTCAATACAAAAAATACATTCTGGGGTTCAAGATTAACTACTGTGAAAGGACGCTGACTTTTATAAGCTATCAATGATGAAAAATGCGAAGCATTCTTAACTGTAAAGCCGACATAATGGACATCTGACCGAAACAAAGTACCCGATATGATAAACTTTTTCATTACAAAGAATATTTCAGGAAATTACCTTCTAGTAGAAGGAAACTTTGATCTTGGTTCAGATCATTCACCAATCTTACTGACACTTAGTGATCGAATTGTTCAGAAGCCCTTCAACCCTGTCCTAGCCAATCATAAGACTAATTGGGAGCGCTTCAAGCAGGAAATTTGCAGACATATCAACTTGGGTAAGTCATTGCAAACACCAAATGAAGTGGAACAAGAACTAGAACATCTTGTTCGTAGCATACAAACCGTTGTATGGGAAAACACACCAGCGATTACACAAAGACTAAGCCAACAAGCCAGGAAACCAACAACAAGCCTAGGGAAATAGTCTCTGTTGTCTAGGAAAAACGCTAAACCAGGAAACGGTGGCAAGTAACCAGAGTCCCCAGACATAAATCAGCTTGGTAAAGGTAGAAAGTGAGGTCCTTGATTCGGGAAATCAATTAAGAAATTCATGAGCACTATATCACATAACTTACAAGTCATTGTGATACCGATTACTCTCTTTGGAAGGCTACCAAATATAACAAAAGGTCGATAATTCAGGCTTCACCCAGAAGAAATGCTAGCAGGAGATGGGCAAGAAGCAATCAAGATAAAGCAACCACTTTTGCAGACCATCTAGCAAATATATTCACGCCAAATCCAGCAATGATAGATCAACCCCTGGTCGAGGATACAATTGAACTCGATCAAGAGATTGATATTCCAACTGTCACTATTAAAGAAGTAATGCAAATAATTAATAAGGAAATCAGCCCGAAAAAGTCCCCAGGCTACGATCTTATAAGCCATTGCAAAAATAACCATGATTATCAATGCGGTTATAAGACTCCGATGCGTTCCTCAATTGTGGAAGATAGCTGAGGTCATCATGATTCCTAAACCAGGCAAGCCCCTCGAGGAACCAAGTTCGTACAGACCAATTTCACTTCTACCAGTTTTATCAAAACTCTTTGAAAAGCTAATACACAAACGACTAGTACCCATAATCGAAGAACGCAAGCTGTTTTCAAGACATCAGTTTGGCTTTCGACAGAAACACTTAACGATTGATCAAGTCCATCGAATAACACATATAATCGAACAAGCACTTGAGAAACAGAAAGCCTTCTCTGCCATCTTCCTTGATGTCGCTCAGACGTTTGACAAAGTTTGGCATGAGGGACTCAATTACGAGCTGTGCAAAACTCAGCCAATGAAGTATGCTGAGCTGCTTCAATCATACCTCACCAATTGTTATTTTAGACTAAAGCAAGAGATGCCTTCTCAGAGCTAAAACTGATCACTGCAGGTGCCCCACAAGGGAGCATACTTGGCCCCCTCCTGAATGTCCTCTAAACTAGTGATCTCCCAGAAATTGAAATGAACACCACAGCCACTTTCACAGACAACACGGCGGTCCTGGCAGTCGGAGATAATAACATTGAGTCCATTGCCAAGTTAAACCGGTCCCTATCCTGCACACAACAATGGACAGTGAAGTGGAGAATCAGTATAACGAAACTAAGTCGGTACACGTCAACTTCACTAACAAAAGAATTGACTATGTACCGGTTTATCTCAAGGGCGAAGTTATTCATTATGCTAACGAAGCTAAATACCACGGTATGATGCTTGATGCCAAGCTCAGGTGGAGATCCCATGTTAAGAAAAAGAAGGAAGAACTCCTACTCAAATTCAGAAAAATGTAATGGTTAATGGAGAGACGGTCGAAGCTGTCGATCCAGAACAAGCTTACACTGTATAACCAGGTCCTTAAACCTGGACCTATGGAGCCCAGCTGTGGGGTTGTATGGCACAATCAAACCAAGACAATCATCCAACGATTCCAGAATAATGTAATACGAAATATTGTCAATGCACCATGGTACTTTCGAAATGAACGTTTCCATCACGAACTTCAGGTCGAGACAGTAAGAGAGGCTATAAAGCGACAAGCTGTGAGTCACCCCCATCGGCTGAGATATCACGTCAACGAGGAAGCTGTCCGTCTCCTTGACATCACAAGAAGACTTAAGCGTAGCAAACCACTTGATCTTGCCTACTTGTGAAGCAGTGAAGTGATGCGTTTGTAATAATAAGCAAAACTCAGTGATGTATCTTGACTTTGAATATTTATATCTGTATTTTCAAAATAATATTGTTAATAAATTATTACTTTGTGCAATAAAACGTCAAAAAAAAAATCTACTACTAGGCGTCCTCTGTGGCCAAGTGGTCTAAAGGTGGAATTTCCCTGACGCGGCTGCGGCGCGCGATTTTGTCATGTACATACTCAGCCGCCGGCCACGCCGCGCTGTGAAAGAGAGTTTTCTCAGAGAGGAGCGTCCGCATACCTAGGCTCCAGTTTCGATTTCAATCATGTCGAGCGAGAATATTGTTGTGGCTCCTTTTATTGACAGAGGAGGACGAAGAGGAGGAATTATTGTTGATGGGCAAGGAGCCTCACGCACCCATGTTTTCAACTCGAACAGAAGAGGGCTTTTTCAACATTCTCGTCGACTGCCACCTGATAAATGATGAACAACGTTTCAGATCTTTCTTTCGGCTGAACTTCAAACATTTTATGAGCATGAAGCTAAAAAAATTATTTTACAAAGCAATGGTTCATTCCTTGTAGGTTTAAGGTGTAGTGGCATGGGATTCAACATTTGAATCAAAATTAAATCCCCTAGCAATCACTCAGAAAAGCCTAATTAAAATTTTGCTTAAAAAACCGATAAGATTCCCGACTTCGTCAATTTTCAAGGAGTTCGCAGTGCTAGATTTAAGAAAAATGGCAGAAAAACTCCGTATTAGTCAGTATTACGAGGGCAGCTGATGAGATCACCCTACTTACGCCGAGAATGAACACTGCTATGGGACAGAGGTTGTATTCATTTTGGGGGGTCTCTCGTTTTAATTCTCTCCCTTCCTCCTTGAAGGGGAAACAGGTATCGCTACTTGTTTTTAAAAATAAATTGACAAAATATTTCATTTCAACCCTCTAAGTATGCCTTTTGGAATTTCGAATCATGTATTCGACCGATTTCATTGAAGTACAATTTCATTTCCGTGGTAGATTTTCAATGTATTTCTGTTTTTCGTCGATATCTCGGTAAATTTTGATGGTTATTTTATTTTATATTTTTTGAATAAATATATATATATATATATATATATATATATTTTTTTTTTTGTGAGATACAACGTATGTTGATATGATAAATTTAATTATAATTAGGATGAGTCAGCACTCCGACCCCCAGCACAAGTTTTCTTATAGGGGGTCGTAACATTGTCATTTTTCAAGTAATATGTATCATGTATCACCTTTAGCACAAATAAAAATTTATTAAAAATTTTTTTTTTTTCACCATTTGTATCACCTTGATAACAAATAAAAATGTATTTTAAAAAAACATTTCACCACATCGTTTCGTTGGTGAGAGAAGACCTCACGAAATATGGTACAGCACAAGTTACAGTACCTATTTCTGCTGAGGAAAAAGTCGCCCTAACTTTGAGGTAATAATTGTCATAACAGCCTCAAATTCTAAAGTTTTGGTCGGATTTCGATATTCGATCGGTTTTCAGGGATGCGGGGTAAATCCTAGATGGTGCCATATAATGTAGGTATTTGAAGCCCATGCACATGCGCGAACGTCAGGGATGAGGAAGCTATGTGCTAGTTTGGCAGAGTATTTTTTATTATGAGTAACAATTGGTTGGTACATACATTTCTGAATGCACAAACAAGTCGCTCTTTTCAGAGGGATGTATAATTATGAGGGGAGAGAACATTGCGGGTCTGCATACCCTAGCCGCGTAGGCGCGCGGCTGGACTGCTCCTTCGACCAGTCCGGCCGCAGCCGCGGCGGCTGTCATGCAGCGGTTTTCAAGACCATGTAGCCGCGGGGGCCAGCCGCCGGCCGCGTCAGGGAAATCGGTTTCATCTAAATACACCATGTCCATGGAGACAATACGCTATTAAGTACGAGATTTAGTTAAAGGTTAAATAAATACAAATTAAGAATCCCTATAATGGGTTAACTCAGAGAAACAAAATTTAAATTTGAATTAGTTCTACTAAGCACCAAAATAGCGGACTAATTTATCCGCCTTGAGGTGTACCTACTCCTTGTTTCGAACGCGAATTGAATTTATTATTACTCTCGCGATATTTGGAATGTATTTTGGCAATGAAATTATGTGTTATTTATCTCACTCTCATCAAAATCCTAAATCATCTGGAGTTAAAACAACAGTTTTATGTTTACATTTATCATATGAATAAAAATCAGTGTAGTTTGAAACCTGGAACAGTCTGGTTGATCGCATTAATTAGAAAATAGGAAGAGGAAAGAATAATAGGTATAATAGGAAAGGAAGAACAGAACAAGTTGACGACACTCCTAGATAGGTATGGTGAACGTTTTTGTGGTTACTTTAAAATACTACTCTGCTGGAAAAAGTAGCTTACACCAGGTAATATAGTAAGATTGTCGATATTTTTTGTAATCATGCTGTCTGCAATCGCATCAAACAACGCATTGTCAGAAGCGCCCTACAAGTTTATGAGAGGCCCTTCGGTAAATTTACCTATGCAATAGGCATACTGTAAATCATGTAGGGGCTGCGTATTTAATATATCATCTCTAATATATCTATCAATAGTTTTTACTGTTAATTTAATAAATATACTTCAGGGACTAATGGCTCTGGAGTCCTTTGGAAGATTTAGTTAGTTTTACCTGGTTGCTCTACGAGTTATTCTAGCAATTCTTAGGATTCCTAGTACCTATGCTGATCTAATAAGAAGTGTATTTGTGTCAGTGCGGGGCATTAAAAGGTTGCATCGATTGTAATGCCCATTACAGTATATTGATATAGATAACGTTATTCTTTTCTAAGCAAATGTGGTACTTATTCTCATAAAATCCCTTGAATTACAGGATCACATACTCTATAGAGTATTTAAATGTTTCCTCATCGTTAGTTTCATAGTTGCCACTACACTACAGAGTAAAAGTGAACCGATTTAACTAATGTTATGGTAAGGAATCCTAAGGGGAGAAGTCACTGGTTCTCCCGACAGGATCGCGCTCCCGAGGGATGCGCCTTGCACCGAGCGACTCTAGGTTTATCCAATCATTTAGTCTAGAGTAATTCATGGATTCTATTACACTGTTCATAATAGATTATTATTGACACGGAGGAAGCCTATCTAAGGTTACTGTAAAATCAAGGCATTGCTCAACGAACCATTGCGGTTATAGTAATAACAACATTGCGGATTCATGTGAGTAATAACATAAGATAGTTGAGAGGAATAGTTATAAAAAAACAATAAATCTTCAAGATAACCCCATATGGAGCACGCCACCCCACAAGTCATTATAATTTTAGAGGGCACATTTCGAAATGATAACGATCTATCATGAATTGTTGGTTAGGGAAAAACAGATGCCTAGTTTGCAAGGTACCTACTTTCTAATTGAAGTGTATTACTTAGTGGGCACTAGTTACCTATCTGGCAAGATGCAACTTCATCTATATAAAACTCAAAGAATCGAAGTCAGCACTGTTCGTAAAACTGTTTGTCAATCATTGACGGAACGCACAATATGGCCCAAAGTTGAGAATTTTCAATTATTCAGCTAGTGACAAATTGACACTGTCATCTAATTAAAAGCCATACGGTGATGATTAGCAGAATTGAAGAGCTTAGATGAGAAATAATTTACGTTTCGCTAAAGCCAGTTTCGAATTACATCAAAAGGGAACCTTACTATCTCAAAGTAGGTTACCATAATGGTCACCCAAAACAAAGAGACAACATTTATAGGTGCCAAATAAAACCACATTTACAAAAATGATCAAACTTACCGCTCTCGCTCTTGATTCCTTCCAACGATTCCCAATTTCATTATTAAAACACTATACAAACACTGATTTTTGTCACGTATCCACCATCTTGAAATAGAACGTCCGGAAGAGAGAATATATTATTATAAGCCATAAAAGGAACGATGTCTGTGATGATTTTCGTGGAGACTTTTGCAATGATGATGAATTACAAATCTGTTTAATGGGGTCTTGCGATGAATTTACATAATGTCACAAATACGAATCCAGCCGATGTCATTTCTAAAAACTCACAATTGCCCTCAACACCATCGAAGGGTACACTATGCACTGAGCACTTTAGTAAAGGTTGAGGTGCCTAACAACAGTGTAACCTCTATTTAGTATTAAATTATAGTATTAAATTATCTGTTGTATAAAGTTCCTTGAGCGCTCACCTTAAATGTCTTAAATTTTGAAAAACTACATCAAAATGAAATCCTAATATTTTAATTGAAAGAAGTTGATTCAGTAATTTAGTTTTTCTACTACCTGCTCCAATGTCTTATGCCGTGTGGCTAGGTTTATTAATTTTAAAAGACAAAAAAACCAAATCAGTAATTTAGATATTCTATACATAAATTCATTAAATTTATGGATATAAGTAAGAAAAGAGTCTTTCCGAAAGACTCTGGTGTAGAATAAGGAAAGTACCTCCCAAACCACTAATCACTAAGAAGGCGGGAGTTTCAAATCTCTGGTTGCATCTTGCAGTACCTACTGTAACTTGTAGTTTAACGTTCAAAAGAACAAGCAAGATTGTTGAAATGACTACAACTAATTATTAGACAATCCCACCAACTTATTTTATTCTATTTCATGAACCGATTGATTTCGCAGTGAGCTTTACGAAAAGGTGCTATATGAAGAGGATCGGATGATTAGAAGTGGCCAAAACAGCAGAAGTGAAGAAAGCTGAATGAGGTCATAACGGTAGGTACCAAGCTTTGAGTATAAATAATAACGTTTATGATATAATAATATTAGTTGACAAGATTATATTATTTATACTCAAAAACCAATTTCTAGGCTATGAGTAGCTACCATGGAGAGGTGACTCACCATAACCCACATGTTATTCACAGAGGTAGGAGCAGTAGGACGGGGGGGTTCATCATGAGCAGTAGGAAGTTTGTCAATGCAGCTTTAGATTCTTTCTTTCCGCAATCAGCGCTGTCAGCGCTTGTTCGCTGATAAAGTTACAGGCAATAGGTAGGTATACCTACTGTACTCTGTGTAACAGCTCTCATCAGCTGTACCGCCCTTTCAGTTTGGATATTTCACTTTCACTTCTTTTGTGTTGTTTCTGGCGCGTTCAAATTTCATTTATTTTTCTGAGATTGGAGCTTAGTTATAAATATTTAGATCATTACCTATTTGCTTCCTTTGAGAAGTTTCAGTTAGGTAGTTGCACTGCCTGTGACAATCGGTACAAAATATGAGATGAATGTGTGAATGTTATTTCATTTATTTATACACACAAAGGTAATTAGGGACCACAGAGTGTGCATACTTAAAGGCCGCTACACATGTTCCTTTCCTACCTCCTCAAAAGGAGCCACGCCCACAAAGGAGGTAGTTGAAGGAATGTGTGTAGCTGTGAAGGAGGGAGGAAAGTAAGAAGCTCCTATGTAGGAGGGAAGGAAGGTCCAGCCATTGTTTTGAAATTTCCAATGAAAAAGGAGTTTTAAGTCAAATTATTGGCATGTTAAAGCAGTTAGGTACCTCATTTGTGGGATTGGAGCCACGAACACTTTATGAACAAGGAAAGAAGAAAAAATATTAATTTCCACTGATAAGATAAACACTGAATAACCTTGGGTAGAAAGGAAAAGAGTGGGAGGGACAACAACCATAGCAGTAGGAGAAAGGAGGAAAAAGGAAGGAGCGTCTGTAGGAACCATTGTCAGTGCCCTAAATACCACCAATTTAGGAATCTAGGGAAGAATTGATATTAAACAAAGAAATAGTTATAAATTCCCCCTTTATTAATACAATATTTAAACCCTAGCTCTCCCTATTGTCTCTCCTCGTTGTACCTTAGTCGAAGCTTGGACTCCAGAAGGTCTAGAAGGTACCTTCCTTTCCAGAAGGTTGTCTTCTTGTACAGAGCAGCACTGAGAAGAGGGCTTCGATGAAGGGCACTGCCGTTGACGAGGCGGTAGCTAGTCGTCCCGGATCCAACTCATGGTGCGAGGATAACGTGGCCAATTGTTCCCAAGCGCAGTCCAGTGACGAAAGATGCGGATTTCGGCGCTCATGGGTCTTTTAACTCCTCGGTCCGTCGGCGTTTTCGAGGTGGGGTCCTGCTGAGGGCCGGTCTCCTCAAAGCTAACCCGACACCATCCTAATTGAGGAGGGTAGGAGGGAGGAAGAAAAGGAAGGAACGTGTGTGAAAATTAAATTTAATCCTAATCCTTAAGGCCGCTAAACACATTTCTTCCCTTTCTTCCTCCCTCCTACCCTCCTCAAAGAGCATGGTTCCTACAGAGGCTCCTTCTTTTTTCCTCCTTCATCCTACTGCTATGCTGGTTGTTCCTCCAACCTTTTTCCTTCCTACCCATGGTCATTCAGTGTGACCAATCGAAGGGGAATTTCCCTTTTCGTAGGGGAAATTTCCCTTTTTTTCTTCTTTCCTTGTTCATATACCTAGTGTTTGTGGCTCTGATCCCACAAGTGAGGTAACTGCTTTAACAAGTCAATAATTTGACTTAACACTCCTTTTTCATCAAACATTTCAAAACAATGGCAAATTGACGGGAAAAAGCACAAAAACGAATGATGAACTTCGGATTCAAGACAGGGGATGATTGATAAAAGATGATAACAGGAGTTGGTACAAATAGCGGGGAAAACAGGGAAAAATAGAAAGGAAGGAAAGAAAAAATGCCTCCACACACTCCTTTGTGGAGGTTGGAAGAGTGGGGGACGAGTTGGACCTTCCTTCCTTCCTAGATAGGAGCTTCTTACTTTCCTCCCTCCTTCATAGCTACACACGTTCCTTCACTACTTCCTTTGTTGATGTGGCTCCTTTTTAAGGAGGTAGGAAAGGAACGTGTGTAGTGATCTTCAACCTAATTAAATAGGTACGTAAACATTATGTTGTAATAGAGCCTTGGTATTTTAAATTTAAAAAAAGCACAGTTGTAACAAAAAAAAAAAAATGTTTAAATGTCCAAAAGTAAATAAAAAAAAAAAAAAACAGAATTTATCCCCGACCTACCTCAGCAGAAAAATAAAAATGAAAGAGGATCAAAATATTTTTTTCCCTAATTCAAAACTATTCAAAAGTATGAGAAAAATAAGGAAGAAAATATTTTGCAAAAATTTGAGTGCTAAAATTGCAATTTAGTGAGAAAGCCTTATAAGGCTCATTGCGAAGATAACATAAAGGGAGGAGCATGTGGAGGCATTTTTTCTTTCCTTCCTTCCTTTTTTTCCCTGTTTTCCCCACCATTTGTACCAACTACTGTTATCGTGCTTTTTTTTCCATCAATTCGCGGTTGTTTTGAAATACCCGTTGAAAAAGGAGTGTTAGTCAAATTATTGACATGTTGAAGCAGTTACCTCACTTGTGGGATTGGAGCCGCGAACACTTTATGAACAAGGAAAGAGGAAAAAAGATCAATTTCCCCTACAAAAAGGGAAATTCCCCCGAGATGGGTCACACTGAATGACCCGTGGGTAGGAAGGAAAAGGTGGGAGGGACATCAATCGTAGTAGTAGGAGGAAGGAGGAAAGAGGAAGGAGCGTCTGTAGGAACCATCCTCTTTGAGGAGGGTAGGAGGGAGGAAGAAAAGGAAGGAAGGTGTGTGTAGTGGATTTATATAAGTTTTATTGGGAGTTGGTATTCCCAGTGGAACGTCACGAGCCACGTTGTACATGTGGTTGTACGGGCTTGACCCTTGAAAAGGGTCTTGTGATAGGTACGAAGAAGTACCGTAGTTATCTCGCATATCCTTGTATTTTGTAGGATATGGAGTGTGTGAGCCGTGGAGTAATGTCTCTCTAGATAGGTCTTTGCCGCGCAGATCTTTGTGAGTTTCTCCAACTCGGGAATATAAATTCCCGGGCTTTTGTTGAGTGTTCTCGTGATCATACGAAACTGGAGTTTGAAAGTACTGAAAAGTACCTTTTGTATCGTGTTCGAGTTGGTCTCGAGAGTCTTGAAAAAGACTCTTATTTTGTGTGTACCCAGTCAACAAAGATGGGCGTATTTCGGCTCGTGAATCTAATTCGCAAGGGACCCCTTCAAAAGGTGTTTGATATTAGTTGGCCGTGTACCTGATATCAGCTGGGGATGTGTGCGATTGTGCCATGAAATATGCTCGATCCTTCTGTGTTTCAAGAAGTCGAGTTGGGCTCGTGTTTGTCGTGAGACCGGCGTGTGAACCACACGGCTGGGAGTCTGCGAAGAAGGCTGGCTCTTGCCCATTAGCGTAGGCGGCGCCGAGTGTGGAAAATGCCGGAACTACGTCCGTTCTTTTCGCGGGAAAGGAGTGTCCTCGCCCGCCGGCGCCGGCCTGTCTGTCGCTGTGCTGGTAAGCATCAGCAGGCCGCGAAACCGGAGTTTCTGCCTTACTGGCTTCGTTTATACCTTCCAACAGGCAAAAACAAGGTGTTCGCTCCATTTGGAAGGGTTTATTTAGTTCTGAAAAGAACTAAATTCGGGGACTCGCTTTCGAATAAATTCGAAGGGTCCTCCTGGGGTCGACTACTTATCCAGTGAGTGAAGCTCGCTCGATATAGTAGGTCTGCCAAAAAATCGGACAATCGGCCGCTGTGGGCTTGCTTGAGATCGCCTGGCTTGTCCCAGCGGGCGGCTCGTAAATAAATCTACGAGCCCAGGTGGCAAGACTTTCTGGAACTAAACAGCGTCGTCTGTATAGTAATGCTTGTTTAGCGTCATGGCTGAAACGGGACTAGAGTGAGAACAATACGAAGTGTATTGCTCGATCTAGATCTACTCTGGATTCTGGTATTCTGGAAGGCGGAGTAATCTTGTGTCGTAAATCTCGTTGCCAACTGGTTTGAGAGCCTTGTCCTCAGTCAATCCCAATTGAGTTTCAATCGCAGTAGGCTGGAAGGCAGAGGTTCGTCAAGAGTCGGAAGGTAGCTTCAAGATCAGAAGTAGAGATCGGTATGAAATATAGGGGCTGGAGCCACTATATTTATACTCATCGGGGAGCCGGATGCTGCATCTGATTGGCTGTTCCGATTCGATCGAGTGTGCTTGAGGTGTCGCGGGGGTGAAACATCTTCTTCTCCCCCTTCTCGATAGAGCGCGTCTGGCTTTCTTTGCCCTTGGCTATTGTTTCAATGTCATTTGTTTTAAGGTAATTTTTGTGTGTCAGATCGTCGGCTTGCTTAGCCTCGCTCGTGCAGTGAGCGTTTAGCTTGTCGTATTTTACCTTCTGAAGTGTTTATTTCCTTTGCGATTATGTAATTTGTATAATCTTTTTGGCGATTTATCTTGTTTCGTCTTGAGGTAGCCTGACGTCTTTTTTACCTTGTTTTATGTGTGAACTCAATTGGCGACCCCGTCCTTGGCGACCGGGTACACACAAGACAGCGGTCTTTTTCAAGACTCGCCCGATCAATTCAGTCACGAACCAAAAAGTACTTTTCAGTACTTTCAGACTCCCGTCATGTACGGGCGGGAGAACATGTACCTAAAGCCGGGGATTATCCATTCTCAGATTGGAAAAACTACAAACGATCAGCGTCGCCCAGACCTATTTGGAGATGTATTACCCCGTGGCTCACACACCATATCCTTCCAAACACAAGGATATACAAGACAACAACGGTACTTTTTCGTACCTCTCACAAGACCCCTTTCTGGGGTCAAGCTCGTACAATCACATGTCCAACGTGGCCAATGGTGTGATATATACCTAGACGCATTTTCGAAGTTCATGCCAAAATCGCCAACTCGTCACAGCAGCGGCATCTATCGCTCTTCGTTGTCATCATCCTAATAAAATTTCTGGTCATCCATCTTATTTGTACTCAAAGCTCCAACTCCATGGTCTTCACTGGTGTGGAGTCTACAGCACGTATATGGTTAACGTCTCTTTTAATCTGTGCCTGGTATTTTGCTGTGAAACTAGTAAAACTTGACGGGGCCATGAAGCAGTTGACAAATTCACGCAAGATATGATTTTTTAGTTTGGTGTTAGATTCTGGAATTCAGTTAAATTATTTACGTGTTTAGGAACTAATTTTGGCCCAAGTTTATGATTATTTATTTTTCAAATAACTATAAATCGTATGTCCATCGTCCAGTATGCGTAGGGAGAAGAAAATGGAAAGAAGCCCGTGAGGCGTATGTTTCTGTAGGGGCTTCAATCTGTTTGTCATCACAATCACAACGTCGTATCACGGCCCTCTTCGTCTGTAGTAAGTATGAAAGTGGGCAGATCCGTTGTATTTATTGCTATTTATCAACTGTACTTTCAACGTCTAGTTATGTCCTCTGAAATAAATTCGGATCCGCAAAACCTTGACTCAATGTTATAGAATGAGATAGAATCTGTGCGACATGACTGACTTCATAATTTACTCAAGTGTCAAATTGTGAGTAGGTACGCAACTTCCCAGCCATTTCAAATTCACTAGTACCTACTATTGTTTAGTTATACCATATTTTCTGTGCCCATTACGCCATTCATTTATTCCTCCATGCATGTGGTGTTCCGCGATATATATAGTTCACATACAACTTCTAATCAATGTTATTGTAGGAGTGATTGACAAGATACATCCTTCCGAAATTGTTATACGATCAACCAAATAACGTTATCCTTTTCCTGTTTTATACTTTATTGAAAACTAGAGCTACCAAAACGATTTGTTTTTGTTACTCTGCGTAAGAATAATTTATTAGGAATTTGGCTAGTTAAGTTCCAGATTCATCTACCTGTATAAAACTGAAGACTGGATTCGTACCTTGATTTAGAATAGGAAATTTTACGGAGATTTAGGACTTTATCATGCATTATAGGTTACTATCATACAAATAGTACAAAGTTTGTGTAACTATTGGATCATTACGCGATTCGACAGCAATGGAATGGGGCTCCGAACTAATAAGGTCCGCCGCTAGGAGCGGTAGGGGGCGAAGGACCTAAGGAACATGGTGGTTACATGGCTTTCCCTTTTCGGTACTTTTCCGTCATCTTCCCCCCCCCCCCCCCCCCCCCAGTCAATTAGTCTTCAACACATCAACACGCCCGCCCGATGTTTCTTGGCATTCCTTCTTACTTTGATTACATATTCACGTAGAATTGGTGACAATTTCATTCTGTGGGAAGAAATTATATTATTAAAAAAAAAAGAATTACCGTGTTCTCAGAAGTTTCCGATGTCGGTGATGATTTCTTGAAACAAATTGGCACAACCACGCCAATTCGGTGGAGGATCCCTATATGTGAGCTCCACGGAGACGCAAGTATGTTTCTTGGCATTCCTTCTTACTTTGATTACATATTTACGTAGAATTGGTGACAATTTCAAGCTGTGGGAAGAAATTATATTATTTAAAAAAACTAGTCAATCCCTTAGTAAATCATCAAAGGTCCATAGTTTTCCTAACGCTTGCATACGAGTCTGCAACGCATTGGGACATTTTCATGTGTTTACCTATGAATGGTCAACGTCATTTCTGATGGTCATAATCATCGTTGTGGCCACTTGGGACAATTTTTTTCGTGACGATTTTTTTGTTATGTGCCATATGAAAGACATGAAAATGTCAAAAAAAAGAATTACGGTGTTTTCAGAAGTTGCCGATGTCGGTGAGGATTTCTTGAAACAAATTGGCGTGGTTGTGGTTTGATTGCCTCCACATGAATTCGCACAGATAGATCAGAATGCAGTGTATAGGTTGGTGATCTGGACACTCGCAAGCTCATATCTCAAAATTACATAACATCAAGTAGTCAATACCTTAGTAAAAATGCAGATTAGTGGACTTGTAGGTCAGAATGAAGTATATAGTTTGGTGGTCTGGATGCTCGCATCTCAAAAATGCATAACATCAAGTAGTCAATCCCTTAGTAAAAATGCAGATTAGTGGATATGTAGGTCAAAATGAAGTGTAGTTTGGTGGTCTGGATGCTCGCAAGCTCGCATCTCAAAAATACATAACATCAAGTAGTCAATCCCTTAGTTAAAATGCAGATTAGTTGGACATGCAGGTCAGAATGACGTTTTAGAAATATATTTCGGGAGTTCTACGAGCAAAAAAAAAAAAAAAAAAACCATGTAACAGGATTCGAAGCCACGACCTTCGGCTCACGAGACCGTTATCCTATCCAATGAACTACACCACAACCGTCGATTCTGGAAACAATCACAGTACTTTACCGCTCCGTAGGAAATGCTTTTGAGGGAGGTCTCCAGAGCGCTCTGAAACAACTCCTATCACTGCATCTGAATGCATCGATGTGTTGTGTTAAGAGGCCGAATCAATACTATTGAGACTATTCAGTGGAGGATCCCCATATGTGAGCTCCACGGAGACGCAAGTATGTTTCTTGGCATTCCTTCTTACTTTGATTACATATTTACGTAGAATTGGTGACGATTTCAAGCTGTGGGAAGAAATTATATTATAAAGAATTACCGTGTTTTCAGAAGTTGCCGATGTCGGTGAGGATTTCTTGAAACAAACTGGCGTGGTTGTGGTTTGATTGCCTCCACATGAATTTGCACATATAGATCAGAATGCAGTGTATAGGTCGGTGATCTGGACACTCGCAAGCTCGCATCTCAAAATTACATAACATCAAGTAGTCAATCCCTAAGTAAAAATACTGATTAGTTGGACATGTAGGTCAGAATAATGTGTATACTTTGGTGGTCTGGATGCTCGCAATCTAAGTAAGATGTAATGCCTAGAAACATCGGGTGGGCGTGTTGAAGATGACTGGGGGGGGGGGGGGTAACGGAAACGTACCCCCTTTTTGCTCAAAAATTCGTTCCCCTCACCGTCGATCTCATCAATAGTGGTCAAAAATGAGAATAATATTAATATATAAATTATTAAAATAAAGAAACACACACAAACGGAAAACTGACAAAACAACAAAAACAACGTGTCCATCACAACTGCCCTTATCGGCAACATAAAGCCAGTTTCACATGGAGTGTCACGAGCGGAAAGATGGAAGGACGGAAAACCCGTGGAGGGGCGGCGGAGTCGCCAAGATTGTTCACATGACCCTCTCTGATCTGAAACCTCTACTTGCAGTTATCAACATCCCTGTCCAATGAGCTTGCGCTCCGCTTGACAAAACGTGGCAACTGTATAAAAATGTCTACCGCCGTCCGCAGACCGCCCATTCCGGCAACCTGGCAGCCACCATCCTCAACTGTTGTCCCAATAGCCAATCAGATTGTGTTCCGTCCTTCCGCTTTCCACTCCTACCGCTCCATGTGAAACCAGCTTAAGAATAGCAAATCCGTAAGGTCATTGAGAGGTAACAAGGAGGTTTACTACACCTTAAAGTCACGTCAAGTCCTTAACGGATCTAGTTGTAACGTTAAATCCATGGAAGGAGGAAATTACCCCTAGGAGGTTATTTGAATTCATTGAAGGAGGTTATTTTAGACGATTTCGTTTTTTTATGGATTACAATCCGTTTACATATCTGTACAGAAGGATGTATTACCAAAACTCATTGCGTCAGAGTTGTGGCACTGGATTGTCGATACCACACGACGTATTGTGTATTACGGATCTACTAGGAACTCTCGAGCTTACGTGTTGTGCTCTATCTCGAGCTTCTCATGTTTGCAGCCCCATTTGACTAAATGCAGGGTATAGAACTTTGAGGGAGGATACTTATCAGGTTATATAAGAGGTTTGTTAGACTGGATGATGCACGGAGCATGGTGTTCTTGGGCTTCCATCGGGGCAGCCAGTTCATGTTCAGTGGCCTGTGGAAACACTAAGTCTCTTGACCTGCACATGAACCAGGTGACAGCAGAAACGGCCTACTTCTTGATTATCCCTCTCAGGGTCTGCACGGGATGACCTGAGCATGAATGGGGGATTATGGAATCAAAGCTACTGAGCGTCTATTAGGTGATTCCTTCCCAATGAAGAACCAACCACCAGAGAATTTAGACTGAACTGTAAGTACAGTTCAGGTGGCACATTGTGGCCTGCAACCAAAAAATGGGGGGGGGGGGGGGGGGGGGGGGGGTATGTTGTTCTTAGTCAATTACAAAGGTTCATTATTGAAGATAATACTCCAAAAAATCAATCACAAAGGTTCATTATCGAAAATAATACACCACATATTCGCTTAAACGAAGGAACTCTTGAGAAGTACCTGATTCACGTTTGTCCTAAGTAAACTCGTGTGTAGTATCTCAATCAACTTTTCTGGCTCTTTTTATGTCGTGCATAGTACATAATAGGCCTGTACTTACAACGAATTTATGGGGCTGTGCGGTGAAATATTATAATAATTATTTTTTCTGACTTCTACTTGCCATCATGAAAAATCAGATCGACAGAGATAGAAGGCTTTTCACCAGTGTACAGCTTCCTGAAAATATGTTACGACAATTTTTGATTGACAAAGTAGGTATTGGGTCAAGTGAATAAAACCAAGCTAATGCTAATGCTAATGCTAATGCTTGGTTTTTTTCTCAAGTAAACGCTAGAAATTAAGTGAATAAAAATAGCAAGAGCTTTTTCTGATCTAACCTGTACAAGCAAATGCTCCAGGGAAAACTTGCTCAAGAGTTCTTGCTAGAATTGACCTGGGTAATGCTAGAAATCAGGTGAATAAAACTCACATTTTGCTTACTTTTTCAAGCATTTGCTGGTCTATTTTCGTTCTGCTCAGAGTCAGCTTGTTAGTAGAAGTTGTTACGTTTTTAGACGAGTTTTATCTTCTTTAAGCTACGTTCTCCGTGTAAGAGCTAGAGAGTAAAGTGTATTTGGATCTGCGTACCAGTCTCGGAAATAACTTCAAGCTAATTGTTCGTTTTGGTGAAGCCAACATCGCCTGGCCAACCTCTGCGTTCTTCGGCGAAGACTCATGTAGCATTCATACGAGCAAATTTTCTTCAATTACCGATTGTATTATGTTACATTGTTTTGAAATTTAGGCGTATTGAGTTCAATGAAAGTGTTAACAATCAATTTTTTGAGGAGAAAAAAAACTTGTTCTAAATAATACTCTGTGATAAAATAAACCTTTTTTTCCAGTTACCTATTGATTTTTCGGAAAATATTAAAGAAATTCAAGTACATTTTTCTTCATCATTTCGTTCATACATTTTTAATTTTCAAGTTCATTGTTGATTTTTGACTAAACTTCTGCTGTAAAAATATAAATTTAACCATTTTTAGTAATTTTTTTTAAACACATTTTTTTTGAAATTTAAGCTTTTAATGCGTTCAAATAGAACCAACCCCCAGGGATTATCCTTTAATTTGGAAAGCTTGATTTTTTTTTGGCACGAGAATGGAATTATATATAGCATTTCCAGAGTAAATTGAACATTTTCCAAATTGAATCCAACATTTTCCAAATGAATTCAACATTTTCCAAATAGAATTCAACATTTTCCAAATTGAATTCAACATTTCCAAATAGAATTCAACATTATGCACATGGAATTTCGAAAAATCAAAAAGATTCATTATTTTGATAAATTTTCCTTTCTTGGAATATTATTGACCATTTGCCACCATTTTTTAATTTTTTAGGTCTTTCCTAAAATCAGATAATGTCTGAAAAATGTAGATTTTCCAATTAAAAATCACCATTTTCTAAATAAAACAACATTTTCCAAATTGAACCCACCATTTTCCAAATTGAATCCAACATTTTCCAAATGAATTCAACATTTTCCAAATGAATTCAACATTACGCACATGAAATTTCGAAAAATCGAAAAAATTCATTATTTTGATAAATTGTCCTTTCTTGGGATATTATTGACCATTTGCCACCATTTTTGATTTTTTAGATCTTTCCTAAGATCAGATAATGTCTGAAAAATGTAGATTTTCCAATTAAAAATCACCATTTTCTAAGTAAAACAACGTTTTCTAAATTGAACCCACCATTTTCCAAATTAAACAACGTTTTCCAAATTGAATCCAACGTTTTCCAAACAAATTCAACATTTTCCAAATTAAATTCAACGATTTCCAAATCGAAATTTAACATTTTATAAACCTTTCCTAAGATTAGCAGAAAACATCGGTAGGTTTTTATTTCAAATTGTATTAGGTACTAAATTATGAAAAATTATTAATTTTTTGGAAGCAAATACCTTCTATCTTCAATTTATTTATCAAACAAAATGTGAACACCATCAAAACTCTAAATGAAAATTGAATGAAGACGAAAAAAAATTTAGAAATAATATTGAATTTTTAATGTAGGGGCTGCATAGCAGTTGCGGATGGTAGAAGGAGACAAGTGTCCATCACGAAATTGGAGCACTCTATAGGAGCGACTGCATTAACACCTTGAGCCTTGCCTCTTCTAATATGTGGTCGGGTTGTGCGTGAGGATGATCCAAACAATTGATTTAATTTTAGAAAATGCGTACTCTACTGGGTTCAACATTGGATAATACAGTGGCAAAAAGAGAAGGGTTTGGTTCGACGCATGGGCTAAATTTTGGACTTGTCTCGATCTGTGTATTTTGGCATTGTCTAATAATAATATGTGGCCATCGGCATTTCGAACTTTGTCTTGAGCGTCCATAAAAATTTCGCTAAATATTTGAGTGTTGGTTGTGGTCGCAGTGATTACTTTATCATACATAACTTGTTGGGAATTGATTGCTAGGGTTAATGATACATTATGACCCTTTGTGGTAAGCACTATAACAACTGCTCTTGTGTTGATGGTCGATCGTGCTTGAGTATGTATCATATGCAAATTAAATCCACATTTAATCAGTTTAATGGAGAAAACTGGGAGTTCCCAACTTCGTTTATCACCTTTTATTGGTGGTACCTAAATGATTACGATTGATTTGAATAAATTAATAACATGAATCTATCCTCTTTAAAACCGCCTGAAACCCGTTGCATTTCATTGGGCTTTTGAGAGAGAGGGAGAGCCAGAGAGAGAGAGAGAGAGAGGGAGAGCCAGAGAGAGAGAGAGAGAGAGAGAGAGAGCGCGCCAGAGAGAGAGAGAGAGAGTCAGAGATTTATTCATTTATTTTTCAATTTAATAGTGTGCAAAAAAAAGTGCTGAAAAATCACTATAAATAGCAAAAAACGGCTAAAAACCTTTTAATTAATATTTTTAGCAGAATATCGCTCAAATAAAGTTCTCATTTTCACATTTCTGGTTGCGTGAACAAGCAAAACATGCGGTATTGGAGTGACAAAATCCGCGTGAACTTCACAAGGAGCCTCTTCATTGTGAACGTGTCACAGTGAGGTGTGCAATATCGGTAAGGGGGATAATTGGTCCTTACTTTTTCTAGGAAAATGAACGCTGTGTAAGGCCCCAGCAGTGCCACAATGAACGTGTTATAAGACAGCATTGGGCTTCTACAGATGGTCACTCCTCGAAAGACAAAATAAATTTCTTTTGATATGCACCGTTAGATTCAGGGTGCCTCAAAATGGATTGCCATGAGAACTTTTTTCAGAAAGTGGCAGCTACTAAAAATTGTTGATGCAATAGCTTTATGGTTTATCTACTATATTTCCCCCAAAATTGATCTGAGCTTTGAAAATTTGGAAGTGCCCTTCTCAGGGGTGGTGTCCATTCAGTGTTTCCAATAACTTCCGACATACTGATGCCAAAAAATATAGTTGCTAATGTGATATATTTTCTCAGTTACTTTATAATTAGGACTTTTGAGGTTATACCTAATCACATGTTTGACTCAAGTGTAATAGTTTGTAATGAGCTTTTATTAATATATTTTTTTTTTCATTTCTTTTTTTTCAGTAAACCATGGCAAAAGCACACCAAGACCAAGTTAACTGGCCTTACGCCCCACCGAACTTTTACCCTCAACCCCGCAGTTACAATATACCATATGCCCAAGGAAGAGTTTGCCAAGAGAGCTGTTGTCGGAGATCTCGGGGGCCTCTACCATATCCACCAAGCTTACCACCATTACCTCCATCAGTACCTTGTCACACTTCCCAGGAGAATGCATATGCTAGAGCACAATCTGCTCAAGTTAGGGGATTCATCCCAGTGAATCCATATATGCAGCAACATGGAGGTCACCCTCAGCATCCACAAGCTAGTTTTCATCGCCCCATTCCTCAGGGAAGGTATGACTATAATGACTTTTATAGGTATGGAAGTGGTACAAATAACAATAATAACCATCAAGGTTTTCATCCTACACATCAAAGTGTTTTAAAACAGAACACAAATTCATGCAGTGTAGCTAACCCAGCTCATGTCAATGAACAGTATCCTGCCTGCAGCCATTATACTCCTGCTGAACAAGAGTCTGCTCCCAGTTTGGATGTCAGACAATTTCTAGCTACTTGGCAGGACAAGGATGAAGAGGTTTTTGAAAATGAACAACAACAAAAATCTAAGGTGCAATGTCCGGAACAACCACCAAACCCTGATTTCAAACCTTTGGACTGCACTAAGAGAAATGATCCTTCACTTCCACTGTATGGATATAACCACAATCAACTTAATAACCAACCAGCGTGCTTCAGCAAGCCTTTGCAAGGTGTGCCTAATCATCAAGTTGTCAATGAAAATTCATTTAAAAACCCCTCATACATAACTTCAAATACCTATCACCCAATACCCGTTGAAAGTAATTGCAACTTCAGTACTGCTCAAGTTAATATGTCACCCCATATAATTGAAAATGACCCTCAACACATTGGGTATGAAAGGCGAATTGAAAAAATCTTCAACCCTCATGGTTGTAAATCACAACCTGTGACACACAATGACCAAAACCATTGTGCTGTAGAAAAAGTTCCTAATATTGATATCAAAGGACCAATGTCTGAAAAAAATCAGTACCATCTGTCAGCATCTTTAGAGTGTGAAGATCTCTTTGACGATATCAACAGAAAACGAGAAGAAAGGCAGAGGAACATAGTTCATCCTCTGTGTTACCAAGAAAATTATCCTCAAAGGATGAATGGCAACATTCGCAGCAAACCTGAAATACCTCACGTTAGTGTGAAACCCAATACTGCAGCTCATATTAATTACCCTAATGATAACTTTGGAGGTAATCTTGTCAATATGGACACTGAAATGGATTTGAAAAAATCCAAATCTTTGCCATTGAAGAAGTGGGTGCAGAAACGTAAGAAATCAGATGATGAATTCTTTCCTAACTTCAACATTGGAGATTCTACTTTGGATTTCGGTAGCCGAGAAACAGTCATAGAGCGATCTCACATTCCATTGCCTTGTGATCCTAACATACCTCTCAATACCAATGTCAATAGTGCATGTGCTACAAGTATTCCGGAAGTTATTTCTCATGTGTCTACCCAAGGCAACCTTTCAAATGAACTGTCTGTACCTACCTTCTCGAATTCAATGAGTGCTGTTGAGAAAAGAAGCAATGATTGTGTATATGCTTCAATACCTAACATACCACAAACAGTACCTCCAGTTGCTAATTTGTCCACTGTCGCTTCTAGCCCTAATGTTTCTGATCACACACCAATCAAGACTTCCTCTGAAAATGCACAGTCGCTTACTCAAGTAAGTTCAGATGACATTGATATTAGTCTAGTCACTGCATGTGATTTAGCAGTGGATGAAGACCAGCATAAAACTAATTCTCCGATGATTCCAAACTATCTCTTATTACAGAGTAATAGTGGTAGTTCTGTTGAGCAATCAAATGATAAGCATGTGGGAGAAAAACAAGCCAGAGCTCAAGCCAATGGTCAGGTCAATGATGATGGTGTTCCAATGAGCTCAAGCTCAAATTCAATGTCTACTGAAATCTTGGGGGAAGTGATCATCAATCCTGAATCCTTGGATATCAAAGAAGAGCCTGCCTCATCATCATCCACCAATGCTTTAAAAAATATAGCGTACATGTATGATGATGAGAATAATGTTTCCGAGAATAGTCTGGATGTCTCTCAGGCCGATTCTAAAATTAAGATGAACACTTTAAACTTCAAACCTAAAAATGGAACTGTTTTCAAGAGTGTTTTATTAAAATATAACAGAGTTCTTGCTTTGTGGAGGTATAGAAATCGATTGTTCCCTAAATCAATGGTTCTTAAAAAGACTCCTTTGGTTGTTGATAAATCAAGGTATAAAACTACAAAGAAGATGAGATGCTGGAGGGAATTCTCAAAATTTTGTTATGTCAAAAAAAAGAAGATGTGTGGTCATTCAAAAACCATTTTAAAAAAACCAGGCAATCATATGTCTAAGAAGCAAGAATCTGAGGTTGTAAATGCTGTTTTGAGTTCCGTAGTTGAGGGAGTCTGTCAAATTGGTGAAATTTCCTCTCAAGTGGAGGATCACAATGAGGTTGGCCGTTTTAAACCATCTGAAGTTGATATGTCCAGTAATTCCAAAAATGATTTTGAGGGAAAATCCAGCGTAGTTTGCTGGGAGTTGGCTTCCAGTGACGAAAAGGTGACTTCTACTGTTGGATCTGATACAACTGAGGAAGATGATTCTAAATTAGTTATCAGTGAAGAGTATATAGGTTATGCTGAAGGACCAATGGTCGATGGCTCAGATGATAGAGTGCTACATGGTATTTTAAATTGGCCTCATCATGAGGAAGAAATTACTTCAATTAACGAGAAAGAGAGCATTAAAGTGAGTCTACCTTGGGTGAAGATTTTCAAATCCCATCCCAATCTTCCTGACAGAGAAAAAACCTTGGAAATAGGCCCAGCTCGTATTGAGTTGAGATATTCTCCTGCCCCAATCGAATACCAACCTGGTCATTTCAAGTCAAGCAGAAATTCTGTTGAGAAAAAATCGTCAGTTTTTTCTGTCAAAAAAGTACTCCTTAAACACAATAATGGCCCTCCTACAGAGAGGTTACCTAAGATGGTTATAAAGAAGACTGGATGTGAAGAATATAAAAGTTACATCAAGGATGCCAAATTGAGGGTTATATCGATCAAGAACTCACATAAAGATGGACAAGCAGAAGTGATTATTGAAGCAGATGGTCCCCTAACTGGATCAGGTGATGATGACAACAATATGCCAGAAAATGAAAGTTCCTGTCTGGGGATTCCACCTGTTCACAAAGATTCACAAGCGCTAGCAGTAAGTATTCTATTATTACCTTCTAGCGTGTGGGCTCTCGTTGTGGTATGTCGTGATGTTTAATATAACGAGGAAGGTTGAAATCCCTCCAGGTCAGATGACCTGGCATAGGTTGTAGGTTTCACGTCTTCAATGGGTAGAATTGGGTTGATACGATGTTTTCTTATGTTGTTAGGACCAACATGAGTAGTCAAAACCCAAGTTTGTGTATTCTAAGTACATGTGCGTGGTAAGCTGTTATATATATATATATATATATATAGTCTGTTGAAAACGCTAGAAGCGAAACGTCCAGGTAATCTAATCAAGTCACTCCTTCTGTCCTTTCCCTTGCTTCTATATTTATATATATATATATAATATTGGGATTGTTAATTAACCTCAATTAAATGAAGATTTATTACTTAGCAAATTAAAAGACGTATACAAAGCAAAGAAAATTTCAACTCTTAATTGATGTCGGGAAATAGCCCGACATATCGTTCCAAACGCCGCCACCACGTGGCAGCACCAAAAACAACAGATCTTATTTTCGTTCTCATTCCTTTAATAATCGATCGATTATCAATCTGTAAATTGCATTGGATTCAGAAACAGCTCAGCATTTTTGCTAATTGGTTCTGATGTTCGAAATTCCAAAATTTATACACTTGGTTCACTGGCCCATTTTTTGAAAAATTCCAATTATTCAAGTTCTGGAGGAGTGTGTACTGATCACGATGGGTTTTTTTTTTTTTCAAATTTGAAATTGGACCACTATAACCCTATCAATTGTTGTCTATAAGGTTAGTGGTGGGCGGGGTGGAGCAGTGTAGAAGAAGACGGCAGGGGAGGCGGGCTCCTCCTGCCGGCTGTCCTACCACCTTCCTTTTACCGCTTCACGTCATTTCTTAGAACTCGTGTCTCTGCCAAACGTTCGAGGTTTCTTGATCCTAGGCCTAGACCAGTTTCATAAAGTAACATAATATATTATTCATCTATGCTATAGTAAGTAGTGTTTCACGATTATAAATTGTAGTTATCAATAACCCAAGTAACATAAATCAATAGTTTTAACAGCTAAAGACAAATCCCAAACTGCTAGATAATGATTCCTATGTTTTTTGGGGTGATCAATCTATGAACTATTTTCAAAGCAGTCGATCTTCATTTCAAGGTAGAAAACAGACAAAAGGAGAGCTTAGTGAGAAAAATGACTAGGTACAAATTCTCTTCTTTTTCAAAAGATCACAACCGATGAAGATTCAAATGATATATTTATTTAATTCAACAATATACAACGAATTTAGAGCTTCTTCGCTCAAAACTAATGATACTGACAGGTTCATGTTTGACCAGATTCAAAGAATAAATGTAACCAAACTTGAACGCAATTGGATCTGAAACTCACTCGGTACTTCTAATAACACCTAAGGATTAATTTCAGACTATCCAGAGTGCGTAGGCAGTCGTAAGTAGTGTTAAAAGAGTCCGAAAATCTCTACATTTTTTAAAGAGTATTACAAATATTGTCTAGTGGTAGGAACTTCGATCCAAAAAACAACAACCTTAGGCTTGTGACCGCTTGACAAGCATCGAGAAGTTGATTGAGAAGTGCGGTTCCTCAGCATTTGGACTAACCGTTTCAGAGAAAAGGGAGCTCAAAAAGTCATTAAACGAAAAAATTGCCATACTTCTTTCTCAAATTTAAAATGTGAGTGGATTATTTGACGCAAAATTTAGATCCCCTTAATTTATGTAATAGTGGTTTTCTCGCTAACTAGCTTAGTTTTGAAATAAAATCAGAAAGAATGAAAAACATGCAAAATACTCGAGTATTTGCAACACATGAATTTGGATTGTCATTACTGATAATGATATTAACAATATACCAAAACATCGTAGCGACCCCTTTGTTAAAGTGACCATAAGCTTGCCTATTCTTGAAATGGTGTACCTAAGTAAACAAAAACCTAATGGGTTATGTGTTATCTCTTTAGGGGGCCTAAGTGGGAGTACTTAAGGCAGTTTTGTTGTAAAGAGGGTCCTTTTTTGCGAAGTTTGTTGAGAATTGAGTTATTTCAGTTGTTTAAAAATTTAACTAATATAAAGCTCCAAAAATTGTCACAATTCAAATCCATTTTAGACTAGTAGCATGAAGCATGAATATAACATATTTCATATTTATATAAGATAGAATAACCGTTCATTCTCCTATAAAATTGAGCACCACAAGAAAGGTAGGGTTTCAAGGGCACCCATTTCTGAGTATGAAAGAATATTCACATTGTGGCTTTTTCTGGAGTTCAGATCTTTAACATATTTTTGTGCTGAAAAAGTGCTGACCTTGAACGCTCTATTCTTAAATTATGCCTAATGTTTTTTAGTTACATTTTTCATTTTAATCTAAAGCTCAGATATCGTTTGAACTATAAGATTGTTTCTGGGTGCCCCTAACCGACACCCACAGAAATTGTTCGACTAATTTTGATAGTAGTAGGTGGGGGTTGTAGAAATATGGGGTTTTAAGGAAAAAACGTGGTTTCAGGCTTAACCTTTAAAAATCAGATGTCGAAGATACCCAAGTATATGAATATGCAACAAACTAAAACCATTGAATTCTTAGTTGATCACTAGTGTTACTCGGTTGCTCGTGACTAGTGCTGACCAGGTTACTCGTGATGTTTGAAGATGACCCCATTTATTCATAATTCCCAAAAACAATGAAAACTACAATAAACAATTATTTTTGAGATTCATCATCCAATATCATTGATGATAATACTGTTCGTGATAATCACTCAGAAAGTCGACTCCATCGATTCAACACTTGTCCATCACTAGTGTTACTCGCTTTCTCATGACTAGTGCTGACCTGGTTACTCGTAGTGTTTGAAGATGACCCCATTTATTTAATTCAGTATCCCAAAAACAATGAAAGCTACAATAAACAATTCTTTTTTAGATTTGTCATCCAATATCATTGATGATAATACCGTTCGTGGTAATCAATCAGAAAGTCGACTCCATCGATTCAACACATTGAAAACTATCAATATCCTTACCAAACATGAATTTCTGAGGTATTTTGTTCTATGTTATTGTCATTGTCTATCCATCATTGGAATCCCTCCTCCTTCAATCACCCATTTTTACTGCCATCACTAGAAGATGTCTGTTTTACTTTGCTTACTTGTACAGAAGTGTTAGATGGGGAAAAAGTCTATTCGTGCAGGGATGCATTCATGTATGTGTAGGCTTCAGAGGGCATTGGAGCCTGCAACATTCATGCCGTCTGGATGGCCTATTGAGCCTCTTTGGTGAGGTACTCTAGAGGTTGTTGTGGTACTGTAGAAGCCCATTGCCATCCCTGTGCACCAGTATCCATAGAGTCTCTGTGACTGCATACACATCATGATGCACTTGCCTATTAGATATCACGTGTTTTGTCACCAAGCAGCTGGGACCTAAGTGACCACAGTGTGAGCCAAATATCATTGCAGGCAAGCCACGATCAGCCTTAATTCTGGATGACCAGGTTATCAGTGGAAGTTTGGAAATGGAGCTGACCTAGTAGGTTAAGAGAATAAAGTGTGACATAAATAACCTGTAGCTTGCGATATTTGAGCCAAAAGCGGTAGCAGCAATTAAAATCAAAGTCATGGCCTCTATCATGTTATGGTGTGGTGCCTGGTGCTGGGAAAGTGCCACTGAGTTAACTAAGGCCTCTTGGGAAAGTGTTTCATTGTATCACGCCACCACCCATGTCCTTCGATTCTCTAACCTCAACTGATGGCTTTTCTGTAGGGGCACTTCCTTTCATCCCACTCTCCCTCCTCAACCTTCTCCAACTTCCTTGATCCCTATAGCAGTACTACATTAAACCTGGCGTTCACCCTACTATTTAATTGAGTTTTTTCGTATCTTTTTAATGATGTGCTCCCTCCATCTCTAAGGGGAATTATTTAAATAAGAATTTAACTTTTTATGGATCTATGTACCTTGTGAACAACATTGCAACCTTCTGACATGACATGAAAAATTGAAATTTCGGTGATGATGTTACGTAGGTATATACCCATGTATCATTTCTTCAGATACATATTTAGGAGGTGGTAAAATCGTAGTACATAGTGGTTTTAATATAGTGGTCGTACTATTTTTTTGGTACTCTTGGTAAAAAATTGGAGTACATACCAAAGCAGTTTTTACTCTTTTTGTTGAGATGTTTCTCAAAATGAATTGAGGAATTTTTATGGAATTCTCAGGGGTCAATCCTTCCAGAGATTCTAATATTTTCCAATACTCTTATGCCCTAAAAACTATATTAAAATCGGATTTTGGAGGGAAAATGTGTTTTGTGCAAAACTATGCTTTGCACAAAATGAAATAAACCAAAACCTTTCAGTGAAATATAGATGAGTCGAACCAATAAATCAGAATTACGTTTAAAAATACGTTTTGAAATTTGGAAGATGTATGCTGCTCAACAACACTACTCCACTGCAGAGCAGGGGATGGTGCCACAATCTTTTGCCACCTTTACTGTCGATGTAACAAAGATGTTGCATGTTGTAAAAATAACATCGAACAAAATCAATAATTACTCGCTCAAAAACATCGGAACTCTCAACATCGATGACAAAAATATCGAACTTCTAACCAATCATATCTCTAGTGAGAACAAGAAACTGTTTCAAATCGTCCCACAAATAGGACGGATAGGCCAGTGTCACTAGCTGGTTCTTCAGAAAACAGCTTTGCATCATGCCTTCTAATATTTTTCAGGAAGAGGTGAGGAAGAGATTTTCGCTTGTGACATAGACTTGCTCCTGGTGCTCTTCAGTTTTCCTTTTTTTCATTTGCATTTGGTATTGGTCCCAGACCAAGTTTTGCGCTGAAAGTTGGTAGTTAGGGGTTTTCAAGGGTGCTAATTCTGAATTCGAGGTCAAAAATTCAAAATTCCGACCCATCGGAATACCCCATTGTCAAACCATGTTTCACAGCTCAAAGTCAATTCTTTTCAACAAGGGTTGAATCCCACCGAACAGAAAGTGATCTAGCCTTGTTCTTCCACTCCAAACAATCTGGGAAATTCTTGAACCAAGAGTTTATCTGATTCAGTTAGCATCCCATCTCCAGCAGCTTTTTTAAATTTAAATCCACTTGAATTGTTCAAATAAATGCATCAGCCTGTTCGACATTCTATTTCATTCTCCGGTTTTGAAAATATTCTTCAATTTAACACTTTCACCAAGGATGATGCCTGGCTCTGGCGTGAGATGCCACCTCCCAATGCTAATAGTGATGAAGTGAAGTTTGTAAAGTGAGTAACTGTATATATTGTAGCTTACCGTCTGTCGACGTTATCGTTTCTGAACAGTGTAGTACTGATTCCAGTCGACAAAAAAGACGCTGATCTGCGTATCATACGACGCGAGGAATTCCGTCAATATTCTCGTAAGTTTTCAAATTAATCATTTGAGTATAGAATAAGGCATGCCACTCATGTTTTCAACTACCTTTTTTCAATAACACATACAAAAATATTATGTAGCTGTTTGTTTTTTTTTTTTTTTTTTTTTTTTTTTTTTTATCCTTTGGTAGGTGGGGTCAAAAACTCGCATTTTATCGTATTGTGCTAGAAATAATTCTTAATCGACACAAATAAAAATCAAAGCCTAAGTTGAAGCCAATCTGTAATACTACTTTTTTTCCAAAAAGATTAATTACTTGAATAAGAAAAACAATGATTATAAAAGTGTGAAAAAATAGGGTAGTTTCACAAATTATGCATGGTAACGATAAAAGTTCTAATTTTTAGATCAAGGTTAGTTCAAGTTAATTAAATTCCACTGTATACATTTATTTTAGGCCCTGAAACGATATAAAAATGTACTAAAATCCCTCAATTGATTCCCGTGGACATTCCTATTATCTTCTCTACTGTGGGGAATAAAACCCGTTTTATTCTTTGAAATATCTATAAATTGCTACAAATTTCATAGGACACTACCAAACGACATATTTTCTATCAATACAGCATTCTCCAGACATTTCGCTCTTTGTTGATTTCTGAAACTCGTCTTAAAACCATCACATTATTGCTATCTTGGTAAACAGACGAAATGTAAGCCATATGAAGTCTGAAATCGTATTTTGTTATCATATTGTTTGCACATTCACTACCTCCTAATAAATCACCTTCTTTATTGAAAGGGAAACCTAGGCTTCCTCGTCACAATTGGTTTCATTGTCATGATTGGAAAACAGGAGGTCAAAATTGGAGCTTCTGTTGTAGAGCTAAATTTCTTTGATTAGCTTGATGGAAAAACATCTGAAATCTTTCAGCAAAGTTGCAAAGTAAATTGAGTTATCACAGTGGCTCCAAAATGTTAGAAGCACATTTTCAAAAAGTTTCTTCCTGTAGGTGAATCAGTTTTAAACATATATTTGTCATTCCAGACAAAATCTGACCTCAGCATCAACATAAATCTGTTCTTAAGACTAATAATACTCATTAGAGAAAAAAATTAGTTCTAAGAGCAGCAATTTTTGTGCACAATATTGAGTGAAATTAAGCAGCACTGACTTCAATCCTCTTTCTTAACGTTTCCTTCTCATTTTTATTTTAGTAAGTGGGTTAATATCGTCATGGGAAGTCATTAAGGTCTGAGGTAGTTGAATGTAACGGTCGAGTTGTGATGGTATTATATATAGCCTCCTTCTGTACGAGTGTGACACAACACATCCTTACACAAACTGCGGCTTCCCTACTTAGGTACTTGATGCCAGTAACAAAGGAGCGGCCACCCTGGCCTATGACCAGCATATCTCATATCCCAACTGTTATCGAGGCACTGGTTGTTGTACCTTTGACCACTCATGCTTATCCGTCCCCAGGAAGCAACGAGCCATAGCTACATTGTCAGCTCTGATCAGAGCGTCCAAATGCATGCTGATTGAAAATGGAACCAACCTACCTGTATTATCTAATCAAAGTGCCTCAGGAGGTTCCAATTTGAAGAGTGATCGTTTTGATGAGCATAAGAGGAGCTTTCTATAGGCCAACCCAATAAGTAGGTACCCATTGTTTTATGACTGTTGTGGGTATACAGTAACCATGCAAAAATGCGAACAACAAAGCCTTGAAATGCGTTTTCCTCGTGAAGTTGTGGAAAATAATTCATAAAATATCATTATAAAGTTTATGCAGCTCTCACAATGGGGTTGACTCCAAGCACAATGATTATAAATGGTAAGTCCTTGGATGAGTGCAGGACTTGGCCTTAACGCATTTAATGCGGGCCCTAAACAGCTACTTCCCACCTTGTCTGTGGGGGTTAAACAATTTGACATTGCATTTCAGTGGTTATTTACCCGCCTTTTCTCACTCAAACTGGCTTGACTCCAAAATCTAAAACGGTCTCCATGGGTCTCAGAGACTGACTGAACACAACAAAAACGTCCCAGGCACTTCTTCCACTTTCTTCAGCCCTTATGTAAGCATTTGCAGAGGAGAGCTGTTTATGACATGTGACCATATGGATACATACACACTCGATGTATTGATCCACACTATTCATTCCCAGGCATGCCAGTCCTGCACCTTATGACACTGACAACGTCAAGACTTGACTGCTCTGTAGTGGTTGAATCTATGTGGGGTTGCCCTATGCAGGTTTTTGTACCTACCTACCCTAGATGTCTTGTGTAGTTTTATTAATTTAATACTTGGCTACTCATTTCTTAAGTTTTACATTTTGAATTATCATTAACCCTCCGGCACTCTCTGGCAGCTGAGTGTAATTATATAATAGGACATTTTGCAGCCAGCTGGAAAACGGCTACAATGATTGGTGATCAACTAAAGTGATAATAGTAAACAGCCAGGTGGTTAGGTTGGACTTTATGTAGCTCAGTCGTATGTAACACTTGCATATTATAATACATATGAACGAATGCTGTGCTTGTGTCTGCTGTTATGCTGTGAATTAATATATAGGTCACCCTATGGATAGTAGGTAGAGGAATAAAATAATGGATCAGAAAGAATTTAAAAAAGTACTCAGTCATGCAGCATGACTATTAGAGCTAATTTTCAAAAAAAAAGTTTTAGATTACATTGAATTAGGCACTTAACCCTTTCATCCCAGCTGGGACATATACGTTAAAAGCAGTGCCTAACCTGGTGGGACAAAATTTGTCCAGCAGCTGATTACCTACTGTTTCGATTTCTTATTTGCGTGCAATTTTGCGCTTCCCCAATGCCGCAAAAGGTTTACTAAAAGGAGAAGTAATGTAACTGGCCTAAAAGAAGATTTTTTCAAACTCCCCGTCAAAGGTATCCGGACCAGTGTAAAATAATTACGTGAGGGTGAAAATAATCATTCCCAGTTAGAGAATGTAGTAACTCTTGATTCTCAACCGGGTTGGAAGAGTTAAACTCTGATCATTGTGGCCAACCATGTCCTGAATAAAACTGAGGGGACAGCCGTGTGGTGAGATTGCTAAGAAAATTTTAGAACACGCAGCCAAACTCGAAAATTTGATCAATTGTGGGTATTTTTCACCTAAACATCGATTTTCCTTACTTTGAGATCTGGGAGTGGTCGCAATCTACTCAGCACTGAAAAATACTTTGACTGGGACATCCCAGTCCTCCAAAAACCAGAAAATGCTTTTTAAAGCATTTTTTGGGCCATCAAATTGTAAATTTGAGCCTGAAAATTTTGAGCGATTAGGCTGGCCAACGAACTCGACCTATCTTCTGCCAAGACGTTGGAACGAATTTTTTTACACTGGTTTTAAAGGGAGTTATCGTCTGGAAATACACCTTATATAATATATATTTACATAGACATACGACGTTAAAATCTAGGATTGATGTATGAAACGGATCTGTAGGTGGAGGGGGGGGGGGGGGGCTCTTCCTACCCACTTTTAAAATTTCAGAGCCATCTAAATAGCTCATTTTTCCTTTGAAAATTCGATAAAATCAGACTGGTAAACGACCTAATTCAAAGTAAGCCACTCATACACGCTTATATGAGAACCGTAGAAAATTTTCAATGTGGTTGCTAAGAGTGGTACAGTTTTTAAATACCTTTTTAGCCTTCTCCTTCCATGCTTATTGCTAATGAAACGGGCTGCAAAATTATATATTTGTGTGTGTCTGTTTGATAATGTGTGTCCAGGGATTAATAAGTTGAAACATTCTGAAATGAGTATCCACCTATGTAATAAGATACCTGGCTGTGGTGGGAAACAGCCTGGTGGTATGGTAGGAATATTCATGTGCAGCCTCAGGCTGCTTTGAGAGGCACACATTATAGAGAGTTGTACATGTCGACTCACTTTATAGATATAGCTACAGTTTGTGTCGAGTGAAGCCAAGGAACAACTTCATCAATGAAAGCCACTTTCGTAGTATTCAGTACACCAGCTGGGGTGCTGTCCAGCTTCAGATTTTTAGCCTAGTATGCGCATTTATACCTTTGACATAGATGTCGCCAGAGGGAGTCTGGAGAGGAGAGAATCAAATGATGGTACACACTATTTTAGTCATTGTGTGGTTATTTAAAAATGGTCAGGCTGGCATTTATTTGATTTCATGAAATTATTAGCAGAGGCATAGATAGGCGTGTTTATTTCCTGTATTCCCAACAAAATTAACCATAAAAGAACATTGTTTTTTCTAATTTAGTTTTGAATGTTTGATAGAATGATATAGGAACAGGAAATATGTATGAGATACATACAGGCAAATTTTGAAAGACGCTATGAATAACACGTGAGCGCCTATAATTATATTTTTCTTTTCTTTCCAGAAAAAGAGCAGTTGGTCTTTTCAGGCGGGACCCTCTTCTGAAAATTCAATTATTCTTCCAGGTGAGGACTGATTCTTCCCCCACATTTTGTTTTGTTATTTATGGATTCTCATTAAAAAATTCACCCATTTAGCATCGTGATTTTTTAGAAAGTTCCAATTGTAAAGAAAAAAAAAGGGGGGGGGGGGGGGGACTGGTTCAAAAAGAACGTTGTATGTTTCCATGAAGAGAAAGATGTAGAATGTTAGAAATTGGTTTGCCAGTTGGACCACCATCATTAACCAATAATAACCTTATTGTTTGTTGAATAACATATTATGTTTTCGGTTCTTTAACCTAACTGTGAAATTTACCTGACATTTTAACTTTTTTTTTTGTTGGCATTTACTTAGTTTTTATCCGAATCCGTTTTGTTATTAGAATGGGTTTCCAGAGTTTCTTCATAATTTAATTTGTTGAATTTTTGACAAATCTAATTGTGAGATTGAAACATGATCCGCTCAAGGATTACTATTATTTGGTAATTACTTCCGCATTAACCCCTCAAATTAGAAAATTAATGGTTTTTTAATTTTATCCAATTTTGCTGAAAAACAGTTTATTTTGGTTTTGGAAGTTCAAGAAAAATAGTTTAAAAAATATCGAATGCATAGTGTAGCCATGAAAATCATGTTACAGGGTGTTTCACTAACTACCTCCCTTCCTGGCAGGGTGTTCCTACCTAACTTCCTAAATGAATGGGTTGGAAGAGAAGTTCAGATGGCAACCCTCCCTTATTTTTTCCGTAGATCTCAAATATGACTTTTTTTTCACGTGTGAAGTGCGCAATAGCTTTGTTATTTTAAATGGAAACCACAATTTTTATTGCTGACCCATCACTTGATTTTTTGAGTGCGCGAAAACGGGTGAATTTTCACTCTAAAACTACGCAGTTTTCTGCTCTAGATGTGCAAAAATTGTGAAATATTGAATTTTTGAAGATCATAAATTACCACATGTGACATGATTTTGGAGTATTTTTTCACACTGAATCACTTATTGATGTTTGCAACACCAACTTCGGAAAACACCGATAAATTGGTCAGAATTGCACTTGTCCTTACTCATTTCCACACAGTGCAAAACATACTAAAATTTTGTTTTTCCGGTGTCTTCTAAGTTGGTGTTACAAATGTCAATAAATGAACATCATTACGTGATTCATCGTAAAAAAATCCCAATATCATGTATCACACGTGGCAATTAAATGTCTTCAAAAATTCATTATTTCACAATTGGTGCACTTTTAGAGTGGGCTTGCGTCAAAATTCTCCCGATTTCGCACATTCAAAAATCGAGTGATGGGTCATTTTTTCGTGAAATTTCACATAGAATTCGAATCTGCAATAAAAAATGGGGGTTCCCATTTAAAATAACAAAGTTAGTGCTCACTGCGCACGTTTTGCGCCGATCTCAAAATATCATAATGGAGATCTTCTGAAAAAGTAAGAGGGGTTGCCATTTGAATTTTTCTTCTAACCCACGTATTAAGGAATTTAGGTAGGGGGGGGGGGGGGGTAGTTAACTCTTTCTCTATGAATTAGCTGACCATCACAGTACTGCAGTAGTTTTGACTGGGGGATGCAATTGTTTTTGAATAATATCAGAGAAGATGAATAGATATCTGATCTTCTGATAACTTGAATTAGATTAGTTTGGAAATTTTAATGTTGTAGTGTGTCACAAATCACTTTGGACAGAGCCCATTTTCGTGTTTTGTGTAAACTCTTCCTTCCTATTTTGTTGAGACCGATCGTTGGTTGAGACAAATCAATATAATTATTCATTTTTGAATTTTTATCGTTAGTGAAATTAGAATCTCAAAATTCCCTTCAATGGTGTCAAGCAACTCTGGTAATATTAAGAGTATGCTTGCTTAATACTTCACAGGGCACGATCCGTTGCCAATACCTTCGATCGTGCTCTGCTGTCGAGATCCTCGAGAGTCTCAAAGAGGATTCAGTCATTGAAGTCATCCCTCTTCAACGTGGTAGGCGCATCAAGGGGTCATCTGACAAGTTTTTGCTCATATTTGCGTCACAAAATCCGCCCAAGACTGTGTCAACTGGTCCCTTGCTTTGTTACCTGCAGGTAACCTTTTATTCCCCCACCAATGCGATGCTACAAATGCCTCAAATTTGGGCATACTAGCCGCAGATGCAAGGCTGATCATGAAATGTGCGCCTGTGGTCTTCCACGACACAATAAGGCGGATACATCATGCTCAAAGCCCCCAAAGTGTGCCAATTGCAATGGCCTGCATGGAGCACTCTCTAAGGAGTGCCCAATCTTTAAAAAAGAAGTTGCCATTCAATCCATTATGGCAACTGAAAAAGTCCCTTATCCAGGAGCCCGAAGAATGTGTAATGATTTTATTTCCAAAAAGGAATCATATGCATCCAAGTTAAAGCAATCCGTTGAACGGACACCGGCCCAAGACCGGCTAATCAATACCCCCCCAGCCATCAAGGCTGCGCCACTCCCCTCCCCCCCATCAACCAATATTACCACCCTCCCCTAACAATCCCCCTCCCTCCCACTGAAGCCATCCTCCAAACCCCCCACATCAACAAAGGGGGATGGCTCTGAGAAAAATGTGAAGGACACTTCTAAGGTCCTCACACGAAAATTCCGGATGAGGCGACAAATTACGTCGGCCTCCTCCTCCCCCAACTCCTCTGGCTCCGAAATGGAGCTCGACCAGGATCCAGCCAGTGGAGGTTGGACCCAGGTCAGAAAGAGGAAAGATGCGCAATTGGGGTCTGCATCACCACCCCCTCAGGCCCCTCCTAAGAAAAAGAAGGGCTGGCCAAAGGGCAAGCCCAGAAAGCAGCATTGACTGCTTCATTGTTCTCTCTAAATAATTTATAGATACTTATTATGACCACTCAACCTAATAACACCATCTCTGAGTGCTTCCTTCAATGGAATGCCAATGGTATATATGGACGGCGTGATGAGCTGAGATCCCTACAAGGATCATACTCGCCATTGGCAGTAGCTTTACAAGAAACGCACCTGAAACCACTTGATGGGTTCAGTATGCGTGGCTACTCTACCCTCAGAAAAGACTTGACGCCCCAGCCCAATGGTTGGGCCCATGGTGGCGTCATGATTATGATAAGAAATAATGTGTGAGTCGAGGAGGTGCCTCTCAACACAAACCTCCAGGCAGTGGCTGCCAGAGTTGCAGTCCCTACCCCCCTGACTATTGTCTCCCTCTATCTTCCAGATGGAGTGTGGGATGAGGCCGCTTTTGTGGACCTCCTTCATCAGGTTCCTAGCCCTGTGCTAGTTCTAGGGGATTTTAACATTCATAACACCTAATGAGGCTGTGACAATACCACAACACAGGTATTGATGCCACGTTCAGAGAGTTGGATCTCCTCCTTCTGAACGATGGCCGTCCAACATACTTGTCGCCTATCCGTGGTACGATGTCCGCAATCGACCTTGCCTTGGCTTGGAATCCTTTGCCGGACCTTCATCACTCGGACCACTTCCCAATCAAAATTGATACAGAAAGTCGGCATTCACCTTTCACACTACTTCCTTGCTGGAAGTTGGAAGAGGCTGACTGGGCTCTTTATAAGGAGCAGATGGTGCACGTCAATCTCAGTGGAAACATTGAGGATGGCGTTACCAACTTCACCTGTGCTATCCTTGAAGCAGCATCTACTGCTATCCCAAAAATTGACCCCACCAAAGGACACAATCATGTCCCATGGTGGAATCGAGAAGTGCGACAAGCCAACAAGGCCAAACGTCAGGCATTGCATAGATTCCGCCGAACACGTACTACTGAAAACTACGCTATATTCAAGCGAGCCAGACTGCGTGAGCGCCGGCTTAAGCGTCAGGCCCAAGTCGGCTCCTTTTGCTCATATGTCAGTGAAATTATGGATGGTAATCCTCCTAAAGATGTATGGCAAAAGGTACGTGCAATGAAGGGTCTCCCGCCACCAACTATTCCATCTATCACCACACCTCAGGGTGATGTGGCTCGGGAACCCAAGCACGTTGCAGACACATTGGCTTCTCATTATGCCCATGTTTCCAGTGATGAAGCGTACCCGGATGACTTTAGGCGACACAAGGCGGAGGTTGAGATGGCACCTCTCCCTCAGCTTGTGCCGTCGTCCATTCCCTCAATTGATATACCATTCACAATGGGTGAACTAGAGAGAGCAATGAAGAAATCAAACAGGACTTCCCCTGGGAAGGATACGATCCATTACGAAATGTTAATCAATCTCCCACAAGAGGGAAAGCACACTCTCTTGAGGCTATATAATTCTATATATGCCTCAGGTAACTATCCTTCCTCCTGGAGGGAGGCTGTCATTGTCCCACTGCACAAAGAGGGCAAAGACCCTTGTGAGGCTGCTAGTTACAGACCCATCTCCCTTACTTGCTGCATGAACAAGATCCTGGAAACTATGGTCAACTACCGCCTGGTATGGTTTCTAGAGAGCAACTGCCTCATCAGCCAATATCAGGCTGGTTTTCCCAAACGCTTCTCAGAGGTTGACCAACTCTCAGCTTTTGAGCATTATGTCCAGGACACCTTTTTGGTCAGAGAGCCCGCCATTGGTGTGTTCTTTGATCTTGCTAAAGCCTATGACACCACCTGGCGTCATAACATCTTGCAAAGGCAGCAGCAGTGGGGAGTGGGTGGGCCCATGTTTGGCTTCCTCCGCAGCTTTCTTTCCCACCGAAAATTCAGGGTGCGCCTTGGGAATGTCTTCTCCAATCTCCACCCTCAGGAGAATGGCATCCCTCAGGGCTCTGAGCTTAGTTGCACCCTGTTTATGGTCGCTATAAATGGTCTCGCTGATAACATCTCAGAGGATATTCGTCCCTCACTGTATGTGGATGACTTAACTATCCTCCTGCGAGGCGATAATCTGAGAAATGTGAGTGACTCATTGCAACGTGCTATTGATACCATCTATCAAACAGCGCGGATGCGAGGTTTTAGTTTTTCACCTGCGAAAACTACCTCCATCCATTTTTGTAGAAAACGCAAAGCACATGATGAGTATCCACTAATGATTGGTGGAGTCACAATACCTTACTCCACACACACACACACGTTTCCTTGGACTCATAGTTGACCGCCAGCTGCGGTGGACCCAGCTACTTGCTCCAGGCTTCTATGCAGGGTGTACAGTTGCTAAAGGCCCTACCTAACTATAGTTGGGGCGCCCAGCAGGAAGTCCTCTTGAGGATTTTCCATGCTGTGGTGCAATCAAGAATTGATTATGGGTCTGCAGTTTATGGATCAGCAAGAAAGTCCTTGCTGCCTAAGCTGGAACCTATATTAAACTTCGTTTGGCCACTGGGGCCTTTCGAACTATCCCAACAGCCTCCCTTCAGGTGCTCGGGCTTAGTTAGCCACTAAAGATTAGGCGAAATCTACTGACACAAATCCATGGACCTTTTATGGGATGCGCATTGATTTTCGATTGAGGGTTGGGGTCAAGGGCAATACACCCCCTCATATCCTCAGATGTCATTACTCAGAGGCAATCCAGCGATATGCTGGACACACTCTCTTATTCACTGATGGCTCAAAAACGCCTGATGGTGTTGGCCTTGCTCTTTGGAGCCCCAACTTCCAAGTCACTAGACGCCTACCACCTGTTGCGTCTGTGTTCACAGCAGAGCTGTGGGCAGTGACGCTGGCTGTTCGACACTGGCAATGAGAGGGCTGATGCCCTGGCAAGGATGGCCATTGGTGATGGCTCCATGGAAATGCTGCCTATGCGCATTGAGGATCAAAGCTCCTACATGCAGCATAAAGCCAATTCCATCTGGCTCGAGCAATGGCAGGGCGAGGTCACTGGTCTGTGTGGAGCCCTTCAGGACCTTTGCCCGGTTGATCCTTCCGTGGCCCACCTTCCAAGGAGGGACCGAATAATGGTCAATCGGGTAGCCACTGGCCATACCCGTCTTACTCACAGACATCTGCTAGATCCAGTAGCTCGTGATGTTGTGTGTGGGAGGTGTGGGGGTGATTTGTCTATCCGCCACTTTTTTGAGGATTGCCTAGCCCTCATGGACCTCAGAGTCCAGCATTCGCCCCCTCAGTGGGTGGATGTTCTGTCAGGACCAGACAAGGTCCAGTCCCTGTTGGTGTACCTGAAAGCCACTGTGATATTCTGATCTGTGATATATTTATTTATTTATGTACATCTAGTCATACCTTTATTCAACTAATATATATAGTATTTATCGATAATATTTATGTATTTGTAAGGATCATCTAGTCGTAGTTTAGTTCTTATTACGGGGTATTTGTATCCGCTGTAGGGGTTACAAAGCGGTCATCGCTGTATCCCTTGAGGCAGAGTGCAGCAATGCCTCGTTTTGCGGGTTATTATTATTATTATTATTATTATTATTCCCCCCTCCGATCTGTCCGTGGAGTTCGTGATGGCAGTCCGTTTAGTGATGGACGGTCAGCATGGCTCCCCTTAGAATCGTGCCAGTTGCAGTGTCCTTTTGACACCCCCTTCTTGATTGCCGCTAATGACCCTTCCGATTGAGACGCAGCTTAAATTCTAAAAAAAAAAAAATTAAGAGTATCCTTTAGGTGGACTGGCAGCTTGATAAGTAAGTAGAATACGAAATTAAAAACCACGCCTTGTCCTTCTGTGACATATGTGTAACTAGCAATTTTATGATAACGTAAAACATTATGTAATTTACCTTCATTGGATCGATGATAGGTTCCTGTTACCAACACCCTTTTTGAAAAAATATATAACCACGTAATAACACCCAACAAGAATAAAATAGCATTACTGAGTAAAAATGCATGCAGCATAGCGATATGATGTAGTAATATTTGGCATTATTTTCTCTGTAGAAGGTTAGTAATTTTGAACTAATCTCCTGGTGATTTAGATGAGGCTAACTCCTAATAAATGGATTACTGCCGGTTTACCGAGTTATAGAAACAGCTGGAAGTCTTCATAGGTTGTTATACCATAAAAGCCAACTCCTGTCTGATGTTACATCTATGTAACAGTAGGACATGAATAGTTGATCTCAATTTTATTACAATGCTTTTAATTTTGATTCTATAGTAATGGGTTTTTCACTTGTGAGTCCGTACTTTCCTTACATTTCAATGTTTATCCGATTCGAGACATTTTTTATTACTGCTCATGTATAGATGCTATTATTCAAGGGTTTTCTTCTCTTTTTTTTAGAAGACAAAGATGATTACTTGATCAGACCATCTAAAAAGCAAAGAACTAGCAAGCGAACTGAGGATCGACTTTCCCTCTCAGTTCCTGACTCAACTGTTCGAAGAATTCTTGATCAACTGCTCTCTTCTGAAGAAGACCCTGATGACGAATCGTCAGGTGATCCTCCATCAAATAATGAGGTAGGCTTACCAGTGGTAATCCATGAAGCGTCACCAAATGAAGTAGTACCTGGGAATAGTAGGATGACGATGACATCTGGAACCTTAACCATTTATGAATTATTTATTAATTCTGTTCTTATAGAGCCTTCACCGACTTCTTTCTACTCAAAAACCTCTGTTGTTCCAATTAACCTTTCACTGATTTCTTCCAACTTTCACCCTCCATTATTAGTTCACCAATATATGCGGTACTTCTCCCAACATTATTACGTAACTCACGATTTTCCTATTCATACTAAAAGCCTAACCATCCTTGGATGAACCATCTGTTACAAAATCTGTCTCCTCGTCCCCCACTACATCTCCTTATCAAATTTATCTACCTCAATAACCTCTCCATTTACTCTATCATAAATACCATTCCATCCAATTCAATTGCAGTTTACAACCAGCCCTTTCACTTTCCAGTGTTGCTCCATTACTATCATCCTAGTTTTCAATTATGATGCTCCACCTCTGATGTAATCTATTCGTGTTCCAGAGCTTCAGACTGAAAGACAATGTGGTCTTACATATCTTTCTTGCCTTCACAGAACCTGTAGTTAGGTTTGTTGTGAAGTACCCTGATTATACTGAAGTTTTGGTTGAAATCACTGTGGTCAGTAAAAAGGCCTAGGATGAGCCTCAGCTACCCTTGCAACGAATTCATTCATCTTCTATACCAGCAGTTAAATGCAGTCTTCACGAAATGTCCATGCTGCTGCCATTTTATCCTTTCAGATCTGAGACAACCCTGATTTTTCTGCTTTTTAAGCATCCCACTGTGAAAAATGGCCTCAGAGATTCCTAGGCAAGGTCTGAGTCCAATAATGTCCTTGTTAAAGCCTTGCCTTTCTCAAGTATCGCCTCTCCTGCTGTCTTCCACTCCCACATAACCTAGCTCCCATTTGACAATAATCTCATTGGAGGTCACCACACACAGCAGGGCTTCCCAGCAATCTAGTACCAGTTTGGAACTGGAGATCGCTAGTTTGTTAATGTCTTTAGGGTAGCATGGCTATCAGAAAAGATAGACATCTATAGACCCTTGGCTTGGTAACTGTAGCCTACATAGAAGCAGGGCTCTTGGTTTTATATATGGCCATCCACGCTACCCTGAAGCTGCTTGCCACTTTCCTCCCTTTTAAAGTTGTTGCGTTGTGTCACTTTTAAAGAAATGGGTGGATCCTGCTATTTTTCTCTCATATCTGTGACATGCTATTTTTTTGCATCTACAGCTTTCTGTCTTTATATCACTCTGTCTTTATTTCATCCAAAGCCTCCTTGAGTAGTTTTTATTCCATCAAGCTGCATTTCTCCTTAGCTTCTCAAATTTCATCCAGTTTCTCATACCTAGCTACATATACTATTAATATCCTTATCTCTCCCCACAGTAAACTTGATTTTCTCACAAAAATTCGCTCGAAGTCTCTTGCATTAACCCAATAGGAGTTGTATAATTCATCCTTTGCATTCCTTTTGCAATCTTTTTTCTTATTATTTTTTTTTTCTTCATGATAAAACGATTTGTCCCTCTAAAATGTACGAAGATGTGATCTATATCTGTAGCACCTTCTCGTATCTCGACCCTTGTTTACCCTCATTGCTTACACTCAATTAAACCCTTCTCTTTTTGCACATTCTCTGCATATTATGTGGTGAGTATCCTTTTTACTCCTAATTTTAATCAACTTCAATTCAAAAGTTGATATTTTTCATTGTCGCTTCCTGATGCTTCTGGATTGTTCCTCACATAAACCACATTTCGCCACCTGATCGTTTTTTCCATAGCTCCTAAAACTTGAAATAGCCATAATGCCAAATCTAGTTTTCTTTATATGCATTAGTCTCTGAAAGCAGAGTTACATCTATATCTCATTTTATATCATACATTGAAGCTCAGAAAAGTGTTTTGGCAATGCCCACACATATACATGCAATATTTTACACCAGCTCACCCCATTTCTCTTTTTTGTCTTCTGAACTTTATATTATTTCACAGTACTCTTGTGATCCTTTATGTTGAACATCATTAACACCTATTGCAATATTTAGCTTACTAAAAAATCAGATTTCTTCTTGAAGAGTTACTGATGATTTCAAGAGCAATGGCAAAATTAATATATATAATTAATTATCTTTTATATTAGGTTCTAATAATAGAAAAAAGACTCCACAAAAACCTAGAACTCGCCTGCTGTCATCTTCATTATCTTGACTATTCCACCCAAAAGCATACAAAGGGTATTGCAGTGAAGAAAACGGAATTTGTTGTAAATTTTGTCTATTTCCTCTAAATAAATTGTTGATATTGACTTCAACAGTTGTATCATTATTAGTAATAAATAACTATTTTTTGATATTGTTTGTTACTGAAGATGACCTTATAACATTGTAATTCTTTATTTCGAGGAAATGTACAAAATTAGCAGTAACTTCCGTTTTCTTCATTGAAATGCGTATTACACTGGGAAGAACTCAAAGAAGATCTGATCTCTTCAGATTTCTGAAGCTTGATCTTCACTCTTGAACTTGATTATCTTCAACCAGAATTTCGGCGCTCTGTTTATTATTAGACTACCTAGTGAAAGTCTGATTTTGTGGCAGTCATATTGTATTTTCGAGAATATCTATTCTTAGATTAGTATTTTCGAGAATATGTATCTTTTCTTTCAATTTCACCTTCTTGTTTTCATGTTTTCTTATGTATTTTTTATTGGGACAATATTTTCCCTTGAATAAAAAGCATAGATGGAAAGGTTCTCATTCCAAATTATTACTCTTTATCTGTTCTACCTACATCTTCAATCAGTGTGCTTGAAAACTGTTGCTACATGAACCAATGGTATGTGTTACATAAATGGTACATCGCCATTAGTTTACTCAAACAAATTATGTAATGGTGAATTAGATTTGAATATAATCACTTGTGTGTGAAGTTTTCGGTACATTATTCTGCATGTATTCTTACCTAGCTACTATTTTCTTACTATCTGTAAAGATAAGTATGTAAATGTTGGAAAAAAAATCTAATTTTTTTCTCTTTCAACCATATTGTTGGACTGCACTGATTCGTCCCTAGATCTTCAGTATCGAGTTGTTACAGTTTTCATTATTTATTTATTTGTGATGGTTGTCCGATTTGGAGTTAGAGGGGGTTCTCATAATAATGAGCAGTCAGGGATTAGATAATATGAGTTTTTACAAGTGTAGTACACAAGTAACTCAGGGGTTTTAGGCAGCAACCTAACGGGGAACTTTCATGTGTTGGAATTTCACACATTTGACCTCAGATTCGGATTCAGCACTCTTAAAAACCCCCCAGCAGAATTTTCAGCTCGAAAGACCGTTTGGTTTTGCCAACAAATGGGTAGGAAGATCACGTGTGACGCAGTAGTGCAAGGGAACTGAGGGTTCCTCCCAAACGGGCGGGGGCCATGACGTCATCATGCAAATTAATTTCAAGAGCCGTTTACTGGTCAGATACCCATCATGTAGTACCTTTTACGAATTTTTGAAGAAAATTAAGCTATTTCAATGGCTCAGAAAACTTTAAAATCAAAAATTTTGAAATAAGTCTTCATTGAAATCCGTTTTGAGGCATTCTGAAATGAATCCTAGAGTTTAACACTTTTTTTATATATATGCACACACACACACACACACACACACACACACACACACACACACATACATATATATATATATATATATATATATATATATATATATATATATATATATATATATATATGTATATATTTCAGGACATTCCAGACTATAACTCCTTTATAGTCTGGGAGCCCACCCCGTTTTTCCTTCCTCATCTTAGGGAAAAAGTTTGACCCACCCTCTTGAATAGAAGGTATCCATCCCTTAGGCAAGAAAAACCTTTTCTGACATCCAACGGGGGGGGGGGGGGGGGGGGGGGTTAGGTGTACGACATTTTTGACATTTTTAAATTTTGAGAATTTGGACGAAAATTATTTGATGTCAACCGTTCATATTTCTTCTCCTGAACTTGAAGCTACCTAGTCAGACAAGATCAAAAAGGGCAATAAAAAATCAGACAATTTAAAATTCAAAATTTTACTGAAATATACCTCATAAGAGGGATGAAAAATTCGAACGACATTCAACTCATCTGAATAGTAAGTTCATATTCGATAGTAAGTTGATATTCGATTCGTCAGACAAAATTTCAAAGGGTATAACCAAACCAGACACTCAGATTTGAAATTTTTGAAAAAAAAATAATAATAAGAGGGATGCGTGAATTTGACGTCAATCGTTCAGATTTCTCCTGCTGAAATTGAAACTACCTCTTCAGACGAGGATGAGATCAGACGGAGCGTTCAAAAATCAGACAGCAGTTTAAAATTCAAAATTTTACAGAAATTCGCCTCCCCTAGGAGGGATGAACAAATCCTGCGACATTTCACTCCTCTGATTGTCACAAGATGATACTCACTTTGTCAGACAAAATGTCTAACGGTATAACAAAACCAAAGACCCAAAATCAACAATTTGTTTAAAATGTTAAAAAAAAGGAGACATTAATCGTTCACATTACTGACATTTGAAGTTTGACATTTTTGCTTTTGTTCACATTGACTTCTTCGTCATACTAGGTTTGTAGATGCGTTCAAAAATCCGACATTGTTAAACGGGATATTGAAATGAGAATAAGGATTGGTGCTCCTCGTCACTCTCACTATAAATTTTGTCGTTTTCTGGAATATCTTGGTCTTCTGAAATGTCTTTGTAAAAAATAAATCAGTTCGTTTTCTAATTGTTGTGGAGTTTTCAAAGGCACTTTCAAAACAATTGATGATCTCAACAAGATGTAAACGGATGTAGAGGACAGCCATGATCTACCCTCAGACCATTCGCCCGTTATATTGACTATCAGTGGAAAATTGATCCTAAAACAAAATAGTCCAAGTTTATTGGGGGGGGACTTCCTGGTCCTGTTTTGACAGAAACAAGGTCTGAGCTATTACTGTAATAACTTTGGGTTTTTAACAACTGGGAGCAAACCTTTTGGGGCTAGCACGAGAAGAGTAGGTACCAACTTAGGTACCTACTCGAAAGCACAGTCGGTATTTTGAACAATATTTCTAAAGTATTTCACCATCCTTTTGGAATTTTCTCTTTAAGAAATGAAAAGGAGTTATTGTCTCAGCAAAGGACAGATAGGCGAAATTAATCATCAGCAGCAGCGTTACCTACTTTTTATGGTGCAAATTTGGTACTTTGCCTCTGCTTGAGATACTTCGAAAATGGAATCAGGTCGCTGAAAATTCAATTCCTATGAAAGTGGACCTACCTACAGTGTTAGACTGGGATTTACCAAACGCCCTATGACAAAACTTAGGGTAGAAAAAAATTGATTTTCATCTTCAAACAAATCGATGTTTTTCTACGCCCTAATATTATTTTCCATTTCCACCTCAATTTCGATGATACACTTTATTGGATTTTACTGTTGGAAGGCTGAGGTTCCAAGAAGAATTCTTTGTTTACAGTTTGGGCAAAATTCAGATTGAATTTGGCTTAGAAACGTTCGATTAAACTAGTAACTAGGTAATCCTACCAAATTTTACTTTTTCCACGAGTTCCTCACTTGGAAAGTTTTAGTTAATACCTATTCTCAGGATTGATGACAAAGCAAAATAAGATCTTGAATCACCAATAAATAGGAAAAATGAACGATAAAATACTTGGAGGCAATGTTAAAGAGAAATCAGTTGGCAGAAGCACTCGCTCTGAAACAACTCACGAGTTGTCCAATCTATTTATCGAAGGTGCTCGCCTAGATTATTGGGCACAACTCTCTGTGATGTTTAGGACTAGTGATCGCTTTTTTAATCTTTGAGGGAACAGGATATTATTTTTACTCAAAGGTTCCCATGAAATAAGGAGCTGACTGTTCAATTTCAACATCCTTGCTTCAGAAGGGGCTTCAGACCACCACAAAAAATACTTGCGCTTATTGCATGACAGAGTTACCACTGCCCTCCTCATTTTCATCAACTCCAAATCTACGGACTTTCGTATCACTCCAGAAGTTCGAGCTGTTTATTACCTTCACGAGTTTTGAATATTTATTTAGAGAAATACGGCTTTGTGCAGGTTTTCCTATGATTAGTTTCATGATGGATAAATTTCCATTACACTTCAAAATTTCAAATTTCTCCAATAGATTTTCTCCTATTCTATCTACCAACTTTTCTCATCCCTTATTCAACAAAGTCAGGTTAGCAACAGAGGCCCTGTATGTGTTTGTGATCACGAGCAGACTAATAATGGCCGACAAATTTAACACTTCGCAAATACATAAGTTCGTCTCTATAAGAAAAAAAATTGTTCAACTTTTGCCAATACGGTTACCAAATAAAATAAGTTGTAGCAATGCACCAATCCTTATTCTCATTTCAATATCTCGTTTGACAATATCTGGTTTTTGAACGCATCTGCAAAACTAGTATGACGAAGAAGTCGAAAAATGTGAACCATTAACTTCTCTTTATGTTTTTTAACATTAAAAAATTGTTGATTTTGGGTGTCTGGTTTGGTTATACAGTTTGAAATTTTGTCTAACGAAGTGAATATCATCTTGTGACTCTCAGAAGAGAGAAATGTAGGATTTGTTCATCCCTCCTAAAAGGCAAATTTCTGTCAAATTTCGAATTTTAAATTGATGTCTGATTTTTGAATGCTTCTTCTGATCTTGTCTGACAAGGTACTTTGAAATTCAGCTGGAGAAATCTGAACGATTGACGTCACATACATGCGCCCCTCTTATGAGGTGATTTTTTTTCTTCTTCAGAAATTTCAAATTCGGGTTTCTGATTTGGTTATACACTTTGAAATGTTGTCTGACGAATCGAATATCAACTTATACTACCCAGATGAGTAGAATGTCGTTGGAATTTATCATCCCTCTTATGAGGTAAATTTCAGTAAAATTTTGAATTTTAAATTGTATGATTTTTATTGTCCCTTCTGGTCTTGTCTGACTTGGTAGTTTTAAGTTCAGGAAGGAAAACGTGAATGGTTGACGTCAAAGTCATGCGTCCCTCTCATGAGGTAATTTTCGTTCACATTTTCAAAATTTAAAAATGTCCTACGCCTAACCCCCCCCCCCCCCCCCCCCCCGGATTGGTTGTCAGAAAAGGGTTTTTCTTGCCCAAGGGATGGATACCTTCGATTCTAGAGGGGCAAACCTTTTCCCTAAGATGAGGCAGAAAAAACGGGGTGGTCTCCCGGATTATTGGGATTGAGATAAAGATTCCACATGTTTGAACATATACATGCTCTTGTAGAGCCTTTCATTGAACTAAGTAATATATATATATATATATATATATATATATATATATATATCGTTTCAGAATGCCTCAAAATGGATTTCAATGAAGAAATTTTTCAAAATTTTGTATTCTAAAATTTCTGTGCCATTGCAATAGCTTCATTTTCTACAAAAAATTGCTAGCTATATATCAATAAAATGAAAATTCACAATTGATATCATTAACCAGAAATACATGAATAATGTAAGTAAAAAATTGATTTTTTAAAAAATATCTATATAGTCAGTGGTCTTCTAATTAGTGGATCGACCCCCCACCTCCCCCCACTGTGGAACTTGCATGTGTTGGAATTGCACACTCTTGACCTCAGATTCGGATTCAGGGCACTTGAAAACTCTCTAATTCCGATTTTCAGCTCAATAGACCGTTTAGTTTGGCTAATGAACGTTTAGGAATATCACGCGTGGCGTAGTAGTACAAAGGAGCCAAGGGTTCCCCCGGGTGGGCGGGAGCTGTGACGTCAATCATGCAAAAAAATTGTTAGAGCCGTATTACTGGCCAAATACCCATCATATAGCACATTTTTGGAAAGCCCTCATTAAGATCTTTTTATTGAGCTAATAAAAATAACCATGAAAGTTCCCCGTTCCTTATTTCTCAACATTAAAAACGGGACCAACGCTGATGATCATAACTTTTTGTGAGGAATTCGACCAAGACATTTTCGTGCACTGCGTAGGTGCGCAACCATGCTCAATCAATACCAACTTTGTTTTTTCAAAGGAAACCCACTTTTTTATTGCACATTAGGATTTCACGCAACATTTCTTGAAAAATTACACATAACTTGAATTTTAGAGAGTGTAAAAATGCGTGCAATTACTCTCAAATATACTCGTAGCACAAATTGTGGAATATTGAGTTGAAGATATATTGCTGCATGATTTTAGGGTAGTTTTTCACCCAGAATCGTTTAGTGGTGTTCATTTATTGATATTCGTAACACCAACTTCAATAAAAATTCAAAAAAAGGTGAGAACTGCACATTTCCTCATCTATTTCCTCACATCGCCAAGCGTACAAAATTTCGTATTTTCGGCATTTTTCTGAGTTGGGTGTTGCGATTATCAATACGTGATTCAGTGTGAAAAAATACCCCTAAAATCTTGTATCACATAATCTGGCAATTGAATATCTTTGAAAACTCTGTTCCGGGTCTGTTGATCCCGTTTATGTTGGGAGGGGGGGGTCCACTAATTAGGAGACACTCTGTATAAGCACAGACAACTTACAATCAGAGTCCCACAGTAGACAAATTATACAAATTAAAACTTACTTACCTTTGTAATACAGACGTGTTTCTGTTGAGGCTGGCAGGTAAGAAAGGGTAAAAACCTAAGGAAGTGTATCATTTCTTTCTCTTTCTGAACCCAAAGCACGTTAATAACTATTGTCCCTTACCGAAAATCCATAGAATACCCTTCGATTCCCGTTTGATCTAACCTATTACATAATAACCTAAGAACAAAACATAAGGTTGGAAAGCAAATGCCAATTATCTGGTACACATGATTGGACTAGAGATATATCTCTATGATGAAGTGAAATGTATCTTCGTTCACAGGGATGTCGCACCAACAAAAAGGTTGGGGGAGGGTGGATTAAGCTCGAAAATTCCCAATTCCCCTTGGACTGGAAATGCTAAATTTCTTGTCCTAAAAATTCCAACTATATGAACCTTTGTAATCCACCAATAAATTTTTTTTAACCCCCCTCCCAAATTGTTTGTTTACGTTTCATGATACGTAGATTCCAGGATAAGAATAAAAAACATCCGTCCATCCGCCGCACAACAGTCTGAAGCTTTTCTCCGAAACTGCTGGACCAGTGTTATGAAACTTTTTTCATAAACTTTTTTAAGTGAGTAAGTTTTAATTTCTTGAACGTTTATGAGTGATTTTATTTCAAAGTTTTCGTGATCTTGATTTTTTAAGTATTTTAACCCTTAAATTTCACCCCTTGGAGTTGAATGAAAGATCCAGTAGAACGGATTTATTATTTTTTTAAATTCAATTTTTGGAATTTGCGCATCTTGAAGCGCAAACCAACAAAGGAAAGGGGGGGTGGGGGGTAATTCTTTTTCTTGGTTGATTGATTACAAAGGTTCTTTCGTTATTGATAATAAAACTGCAAAATGGAGGTAGATGTGTGATAGGTATTTTTGTATGTAGAATGGGTAAAGACTACCGGGAAAGAATTATCTGTAATACTGACAGTTCTGGTTCGCTTAAATTTTGACAGTGGTTTGTGAACACGAGTGATTGAGTGTGATATCAAATTTAGACTGATTTAGCAACAAATTCAACAAAAGGGTCCAAAAAATTACCTCAATAACTCATCTTGTATTTGTTTCAACTTTGTTAGTTGTACTTCTACCTTCTATGCAAACGCCCACAGAATCACATTGAACTATTCTGAAGCATAATAGATAGGTACCTACCTACATACCTAAAGGTACATACCGATTAACACACACACCACACAACACACACACAGGCGTTTTTTAAAAGAGGTCCACTTTTAAATTATGCCTCCAATTTTTCCTCGGGAGTTTTCTTTAGGAAATTCGAGAATAAATTGATTACTTTCAAGTAAAATGTGCTTGTTTGAAATTTGCAAGTTGGCTAATTAGCAAGTAGGTATTTTCCTGTAGTTATAAAATTGTATAATTTTTCTCTCTTAGTCCAAATATTTCAAGTTTCAACATGTTCATACTGAACATTAATCAACAATTGTATTTTAGTTGAGGTTTCCCAAAAATCACAAATGGTGTGAGTTGGAAACTGTGCGAGTAAAGTTGTAGAAATATATTTTAGAAGAGGCCACCAAGATCACCGAAAAATCGCCAGATAATAATCAGTGAGCAGTCGAAATTTGCACTTTGGAAAAGTTAGAAGGTTGGAAAGTGGGGATTGGAAAATTGGCGAGTCAGAAATTCTATAAGTTGGAAAACTGGCAAAACTGATTGGGAAATCGAAAACTAAAGACACTGGTTAATAGAAAATTGGAAGTTGAAACGTTGGCAAGTTGGGTTTAAGTCAGTTGACAAATCGTCCAATAACTTCCAACCAAACAAATTAATTAGAGTTGACAATTTTCTGAATTCTTCCCCCTTCAAAAATTGACAAGTTAGACATTTTCCTAGCTAGGAAATTGAAAAGGCTGATTCAGACAGAGGAAAAGAGGGAAGCGGAATAGTTGGTGAACGGAGAAGTAGACGTTGACAAATTGGCTAGTTGGGAATTGAGCCATTTTAAATATCATGTAGAAAATTCCAACCAAACAAATTGACGGAAAATATGAGGATAGAATATATAGAAGTGGAATTAAGAGAATTTGGTGGATGGAAAATCGGAATGTGGACAATCAGGAAGTTCTTTGTTATTAAGTGAGCTCTATATCGTCCAAAATATGTGAAGTTCTTTGAAAGTTGGCAAGCTGATTTTTTTTAATTTATTCATTTATTTTTTATGGTTTTCCCAACTAGCAGAGAAAGCCCCCCCCCCCCCCCCCCCCTCCCACAGACCACTCTGGTGCGACGGCCTGGTGAATCCAGAAAATTGATTCTTGAATCCATGGCTTCTTAAAGGGGAAGCATATAATTTCCTATACATACTTTTGAAAATTCATAAATATAGATTCAATTTATTTGTGTATTAATGGAACCTTAATAACTTCTTTATCGGTTTTTAGTGCATTTAGGAGGAGCAGATGGAGATGTAGAAGGTAGGTAATAGATATTCTGAAAAATTAGAAAAAAATTAATGGATGAGCTGCTTAGGTAGGGAAGGTCCACATACTTGTACAATTCTTATGATAGTGAAGAGACTTACTGGTCTCATTCGTGAGGAGATCTGAGTGATATAGTCTTCATTCACAAATCGTTGCACAAGCGAAATTGAAAATGAGCTACTTATCCATCATTGGGCCCTATTATCTAAAGGAAGATGTTTCCAAGCGGAGAGACATGCTCATGATATTATATTAAGTTTACGGATTATGCTGAGATCATTCAAACAGAAACCAAAGTGATCACACAAAATTACAAGCTATGGGTAGTGTTGGAAGACGAGAACTGTACCTTTCCTACCACCTCAAAGAATTACATTGTTGGACTAAATTTTCATTTCACGTGATGAAAAGATTACGGTTAACATTTATTTATTGCAAAAAAGTCCCTATTGTGGAGTTTTCATGAAAAAATGAAATAAATAAATAATATAACAGAAAATATATTGTTCAGGTAAAAATGAATGTTGTGCCTATTGCTATCTGTGGAATCCAGTGAATTTTTTATTTTACTACAATATTTTTCCTTACATTTATTCAAAAATGTAAAAGGTATAACTACGTATAGTAGCTATAACTACGTATTGTATTATTTGATGTATTTATTGTAAAAATATTTTTAATCACTGCATTCGTAATGATATTGACAACTTTATTTGGCTACTACCTTTTTGTACTAAATTGAAATATAAAATAAAATATAATTTAGAGCTAACGTACTATTTTTCGATTCCTATTACCCTTTGATAAAAATGCCTTCAATGTAGGTTATCTACTATTGATCCTACCACAATGAAATATATTTATGAACTTATGCGTATAGCAAGAATTTCAGTATAGCTGTGCGCAGTGGCAATTATTGATAAGACCATGGTGACATCTGTTGAAGAATATCAACAAAATCGTATGTAAATTGTTGTCATTATGCATGTACCAAGGATTTTTCAATAAAAGAATTGATGAGGGTGTATGGAGCTGACTGTTTATTTCGTTCGTAATAGAGAAAAGCATTTTTGTAGAGACGGAAAACTCATTCCCATCAACCTCGTCCCTTAATGCTAGAGGGTCATTCTGCTACCATCCGGTTTCCCAGAGTGCCTGTACTCCTCAGTGGAAACATTGACAATGTCTTGGGTAGGGAGAAAAAAAAGAAAAAAAAAAAAAAACACCTCCAATTACCCTACCCCAGCAACGTACATTTCTACACACATGCTTTGAGAAACATACAGGGTGACAGACACAGTGTTGGGTTGAGGTGTTACATTAAGGATGCTAGAAAGATATTACAGTTGTGTATTTTTTGTTTTGGGATGGGTAGGAGTCACTGAGGCCAAGTTCATATAATTTATTGTTCTGTCTTTAGTCCGATCTATTCCTAGCATCTCCCTGTGCTGGGATAATTTAGGTTTCAATTTATGTGTGAACATATCTCAGTGGTTTTTTTCTTTTTTTCCAATGTGGGTGGAGAGATTTGATTAAATTTAAAGGATTATTCCTTTCGGAGAAACAAACATTGTACAGTGCTATCAGGTTTTTTTTTAGCTTACTTGACCAGACGAGTCAAGGCAACATAATCCAATTGGCCTACTGACGTTTTCTGAAACTCTCCCATGATTATGTCTTCCTTGAGATCATCTGAACTCAGTTGTATTGTGTGATCCCTGATAATTCCGTAGAAAAAGTAGAGTGAACTTCACATTGAATAGTGAAGGATGTCGACATTTCTAAGCATAATAAATTGGTAGATACATTTTTTCTTCTTCGTGATAAAACAGATTTAACACGAAAAGTAATTTTGCAATAATTTAAAACTGTGTATGCAATTTTTGAAGTTCACGTTAAAATTTATTTCAGATGGGACCATCAGCAATTGCTCAATACATAAAAAGGACAATTCTGGGAAAACCTTGTTAAAATCAGAAATGTGCTGAAATAAACTCGGGCGCCTTTACCCTCAAAAATTCGTCTAGATCTTGGATTTCAGTTCACCATTCAAAATCCGAGGTTCAAGAGAAATTTCGAGATTTGCATGGCGCCAGAGGCTTTTTTTTTTTTTTTTTCAAGCACATTTCTGGTTTCTCAATGTTTTCCCATCAGTCTTTGTCAGGAATCACCCTGTATTGATATGATTTCAAATGATGTCAAGTTATTAAGTAATGTAAAAAATTAACGAAAGCCAGGAGATGAACATGTCCCTCACAGTCGCTGGAGGATATCGAATGTCATTAGGAGCTCGAGGATTACAGTGTGAGGCTACAGGGCGGAAATCGAAAAATGTTATCTTTAAAAAGTGAAAGTCTGTGAAAAGGTTATATAACTTTCGCATCCCTAATGTAAAACCACTCGACATAACAGTACATTACGTCAGGTTGAGTGAAAAACATATGCCACCAATAGACCACTATATTTACATTTCGTTCATTCTTATTTGTAAAGTTATTCATGTTGGGTAAAGTAAATATTGTAGTATTGTAATAAGTTATAATTTTTAATGTGGTTGGTGCAGAACTTCATATTGGTACTATTTCAGATTGTGTTAATAAAAAAATTTTTCTTTATCATTGTCTTTAGGATCCTGAAATCACAGAATCGTCTTCAGAAACTGCCAATGAACTTCATCATTGTTTGCTCTGTCAAGAAAGTTTCACGAGTCTGGAAAAAATGCGTAACCATGAAAACTCTCTCAGTCACCGCCATATCGACATTATTCAAAGAAATGTCCTTCACAAGCTGCAGAAGACTATTAAAGGTGCTGAGTTTCCTGAATTTCAACCACTCTCTGCTACTGAAATTGAGTACTTGAACTGGAAGCCGAACTTCTCTGGGTATAATCATTTCTACCACAATGTTCCATTATAATATGTTTATGGAAGTTCTAGGTCAACTCTTGATTCCACTGTTAATGTTGTAGTTTCGTGTTTCTTATGCAGTTTGGAAAGGGGTATTTATTTTTCTCATAAACCAATTGAATTGAACAGCTGTGCTGTTGAATAGGGTGACTGGTTTCATTTAACTATCTGGAAGTCCTATGGAAATAGAAACGTGTCCTTGAAATTGTTTTTAACAAAGTACCTGCTGATGAAAATGGATAGCTCTTCCATCCATTCCTAAATTATTGCATCCATCCTAAAAATTCATTTTAATTATACTAGTCATCAAGTAGTCAATAAATTATTGGTGTGTCCAAAATTCAGTATCAAATTAATCTCCTTCTGAGTAATGGACTGATGGATCCGAAAATACTATCATTCTTCTGATTTACCATTCTCTCAGAAATTGTATACCAATTTTGAGCTCTTCATGTCAATAATTTGGTCATAAAAGGGTAAAAATACTGTTTGGGACATTGATTTTTATTAAAAGCAGAATGCCATCTCCCTTTTTACTTTTAAAGTAACATTTTTTGAAAAAATTTCTTCATTGAACACATTAAATTGGTCAAATTTCAAAAAATGTACTAGAAAAAAAATCACTAAAAATGACTAAAATCGTTAAATTTGTAATTTTTTGCAGAGTTCTAGTCAAAACAAAATTATCCACGATTAACTAGGATATTAAAAACATTTTGCTCAAAATTATGCTGAAAAACGTACTTAAATTGCATTAATATTTGCTGAAAAATCTATAAAATCTGAAGAAAAAAAACCTTTAAAAATCCAAAATCTTTTTTGAATCTCCGCATTTTATTTAGTATCATTTTTTTGCCATAAATTGGTTCTTAACAATTTCTTTCTTCTGAAATTTCTCAAATTTCAATATAGTTTAACATATTATAATTCGTTAACTAATTTACGAAAATTCGCTCATACGATCATGCTGCATGACTGGAACTTTCTATTCAAGTACCCCCTTTCCAAAACTGCTATAAATATGCTGGTATTGTTTGAATCAAATTCATTCCGTTCTATTTCCTGGTTGCTCTTGTACTGTTTCATTCCAAAGATTTGTAACTATTATTATTTGATGAATTTCATTACTATGGTTTTTAGTCACTTGTTTCAGGCTATCCTAGGTCACCTTAAACTATGATTATTAAAGTTAGTCCTGACTTTATGACTTATCCTATAATCAAATTTATCTAGTCGTGTATCATCAGGTTCTTAATCATTGATCTAATAAAATACAAATTTATTTTTTAAATATATGGAAGGGACCATTAGAATGGGCACTTCCTTAACATTTTCCTATTTATTGCATTCCCAAGTCCCTTTCATGAAGCTATAAAACCAAAGTATTTTCAATTCCTATCTTGTCAAATTTATTGAAATATTAGTTGCTGTATTGATGTTAAGTCATTGTAACTGTAATTGATGATGAATTGCCAAAGTTCTGTTCTCATATGCGTTATGTTTAAGAGGTTAATTCAATTGAATAATTCTCCCAAGTAATAGTTTATGGATTAGGTAATCAAATACCACATTGAACAGGTTTAATAAGGAAGGAATAATGAACAGGTTATAAGGCTTATATTAAAGTATATTAAGATTTGAATCAGGTTATTTACTGTTAATGTCTGAATCACCCATAAGCTTACGGATAGTCCTGCAGAACTCATACAAGTTATCACAATATATCGTGATGGCATCCAGTGGGTATCTCCCAAAACTAGTCATTTGTAGAAAACTAAGAATGGGGAAACACCATTTAGCATCACACTTTGTTGTATCCGTACAAGATTGTAAAGAAAACATGTAGAAACTTTGAAATGATTTATTCAGAATTATGCCATTTCCTTCAGGATAAATTTAAATTTAATACAATTGTTTAATGGAAATCCTCAGGTTTATAAGCAGAGTTGATAACTGGCTAAGGATAACAAATTTGATATGCCAATTATTCGTTATCATGCTAGCAAAACGTAGTTGCTTGTTTCCAAGGGTATTATTTGGGAGAAACATTCAGTTGTGAATTTTTCGAATAACCTCTTCAAACATTTTTCAAGGACTGATGATGTATAATTTTGTATAGTTGATCAAAGATAAGTGCCTAATGAAATCAGAGTTCCTAACGATGGATTTCTGGTACTGCCCAGCAATGAAATAATATTCCATTCATTGATCCTTTTCATAGCTATACATACTTATTGTACCTAATAATTATTCTAAAATTGATAAAAGACATATCTTGCATTCCTTTTTGGATTTGATGTACAATTAATTCACTTTGAGGCGAATTTCTTTCCTTTTGAAGTATAGTCAATTTTCTTAGTACCTGTTCAAAATCATTCATATTGCTAGATTCTAAAACAAATTCCTTACTTTTGGATTATTATTGCATCAGCCTTGAGCTTGAATCGTTCCCGTCCATTTCTCAAAGCCTGAGCCTCTATTATCAATAACACAGATGCAAGAAAATGCATAAATTTAACTTTGCAAATGACATTTGTGGAATAATTTTGGATGTGCACAATACTTTTGTTTCCGTTGAAAAGTTTGCAATTTTAATAATAATGGGATTCCAAGAACAGTCCCATGGGTTTGTGTAATTTGTGTTCACATTTTTGACAGAATATTGATTTGGATGGTTCTCTTGCCAGTTGTAACTTTCCATGCTGTAGCAAAGTAAACCTTTCATAGAAACCTTAATTAAAAAAAAAAAAAAAAAAAAAAAAAAATAACTGTATATATATATAATCTTTTTTTTTAAATTCGAGTATATGGGTGCTCCGTAATTGAAACTGTTGATTGTGCGGGAAACAGGTGTTCCACCAAATTCTACAACTTGGGGGAAAGCTAGTTTTTTTTTGTTTTTTTTTAATGTGAAGTTGGGAAAATTTTAATAGTTCCCTCTTCATATAATTGAGAGATTAATGTGCTATCTCAACAAATCGGGAATCAAATTACTGACAATTACGATGCTTTGTATACTATCATGTGGTCTCGGATTTGGCATGTTGTTGACTTCCTCAACTGCTTCTTTACGCCTTAGTTGTTGAGTTCTTGAAAATTTTAGAAAGAACAAACTAATTTTGTTGCCATAAAACTTGTTGATAAGATACGAGTTGGATATAGTATTCTGTTCTACAGTGTCAATTGGTATTTTTATTGGTAATTTATTACTAACTGCTTGTTGATGTTTTGTCTGAAGAGTTTAGTTTTGCTTAATTATTATTGTTTGATTGATAGTCAGTTTATATATTTTAACTTTTGATCATGCTTAGCATAATTAATGAAGCACCTAACTAAATGTTTCATTGGTTTGGAACGACTCAAGGTGAAAAAAAAAAAAATAAATAATAATTAAAAAAAGAAGAAAAAAATGCAGCATGGCGGGACTTTGTTAGGCTCTTGGATATTTAATTTCATGCGTGACTTTTTCCAATATTTGCTTAATCCCAAATTCTTTATCTGTTGTTGCATACGCGCACCAACCCCACACGGCAGATGTTGGCTGGATGTGTGAGGCCCCCATGCCTCTCAAGACTTGAAGCTACCGTGCCTTATTGTTGTTGTTGATGTTGTTTGTACATGAATTCCTTCATTTTATTTTTATAATCTTATTTTATCAAAGAAGTACTTAAAATGTTATAATTATAAATATATTATATTATAAGAAGTTATTCAGGTATTTATTCTACAAGAATCAAGTTTACAAATGAAAAATTAGCACAAAATCCCGTCAATCAATATTCTTACAATAACCACTCTGATTTGTCGATCGTAGTTTTATATCTACTTGAAACTTTATACATGAGGTAGTTGCACAAAATATTTATCGTGTTCATTATTGTATGTTCACTTTATTTTTTGTATGCATTCATATTCAGTTGAGATAATAATTTTTCTTCTACTAGCGTTTTCTTTAGTTTTCCATCTACTATTTTCTTGCCGCTAATAATTCATTTGTTATCCTCTTATAGTTCAAGTGTGTGTTTGTTTGTGTATTGGGTGACTCAAGGTTTTCACAGGTTTTGGTTGTTGTTTCATTTAGCAGTAGTTTTACATTGCACTTGATGTATTTTAGAGGTACACTACTTTTTGTTTTGTTGCCTCTTCATTACTTAAAATTGGTGTCTGGGTGGTTTTGGGGGCTGATTTTTTCTTATGACTTTGACTGTTCTAAATTTTATTGTATATGTTTTATCATAGGTTGACTCAGAAAATTAGTTTTCTTTGAAGCTTGTTAATGAGCTGAAAACAATACTGTACGGTCGATATTGCGTATTTCTAATTACCAGAGTTGATTGTGTTCTTGCACATACATTGCTGATGACGCGTTACTAGCCTTTTATGTGTTTGTTGGAAAGTCTTAATGTTTCTGGAACTGACATCTCTGTAATGACATATAAATTAGAGGGTGGGAATACTACAACGATAAACGTTAATTCTATCCACAGCTCATGTTCAATTACATTGTTGTCAGTAGGTTTAATATTGAAGTTTGTCTTGGTCTTTTTAATGTGAAGTGCGAATTCACAGAAAAGAAACCTAAGGGTAATCAGCAATGAGTATTTGGGAAATATGTTTGTATATATATATTTATATATAACACAGCTTATGTGAAATCAAGTTAATTTCCGGAGCCTTTGATGTAGTTTTATGGTTTTCTTCTATTGAATTCCCCTCACCACCAATGGTTGGTGTTACATCTGTCAAAATGGATACCTACAACTCAATAATTTGAATTAGAGGCTACTTTTTGTCTAACTGGATCTGCTTGACCTTTATTGAAATTTGTACCTATAAAGATCCAAATTTTACTGTTTTGTAGTGATGTGGTGTTTTCTGGAACTTGCAATTTAAATTTGTTTTTGGTTCATAACTTGATATCTTGAAGTATGAAGGACGGTATGTTTTGGTAAATATTGTTTTATATTTCCATAAATATTTCTGTCGTTAACCGTAATTGTTTGCTTTCCACTGATCGTGTCGGAGATTCGACATGTGAAATAGCTATTTTTATAAGATAAAAAAGCTAACGATCAGAAGTTGATGGGATGAAGATTCTCAGACCCACGTAGCTTTGGAAGGATCATAATTCGGTTTAAAATTAATGTTTTCATTTATTTATTTTTTCATTTGTTTCACTCCTGTTACTTTTAAAATTATTTCCAGCCGTTATTCAAAACAATCATAACTGCGTGCTTCATGATATGAGTCACTGTTATGAGTTCATCCATGTCACATTTTCCCTGGTTTTTCTGAATCTTATTAGTGATTCGTAATATAACAATTCAATTATGGTTGTTTTGCATTAGAAATAGGGAAAAAATTAAATTACAAACTTGAGAAAAAAACAAATAAAATATGAAGGCTTTTGGGTGCTTACTTAGCTGTGGTGGGATCCAAGAGTCTTCCTTCTGTTGTGTAAGCTGACAAAATTATATTTGTTGATTGAACCATATTCAATGAGACGATGATGTTGAAGTGTGATGGTTGACAGTGTTGTAAGTACTGTTTCGTTGTGCAATAACTGAGCATTTATTATTTGTATTTTATTTATTATACCAGGTACAGCCAAACTGTTGCAACGCCATTGGAACACCGTGTTGGTTCCAATAGTTCATTCTGTGCATGCTGTTGTGTATTCTTTTACCCCAATATCTCCCAACTTGTAGTAATTCTATGCAGTGATTGTGATTCGAATTTCATTACTTTTCAAATGATTATTGTAGACTTTCATCTGCTATACTTCAAGACATTATTATTTTTTTCTTGTAACTTTGTAGATACCTATCCACTTAATGTTGTTCATCCATTCTATTTTGTGGTACTGCATTACCTTATACGCAAACTTGGAAAAAAATCTATCCTACTCCTGCCTGTATTTGAACACCACTTCTATCATATGTAGGTTCTTTATTGCCTACCATCACGCATAAGTGTATTGGAACTCTTACAGACTGGAAACGATTCACTGCATTAATTTTTTTGTTGAAATGTAAAATTTTGAATTTAATTTTTGGTTAGGTTTTGCACATTTGAATTATTCACCCCCTAATGATTGAATAGTAGTTAGGTTTGTTATTGGTTGAAAATTGGGTGCTTTGACAAATTTTTTATTTGATTGAAATTTATAAATGATCTTTATATCAGTGAACATTGTTGTTCCAACGAAATTTTAGACACAATTTTTTGGCTTTGTTATTTCAATGCGTGTTATATCTGCTTGCAAAATCCCGGCGCCTAAAAATACCTTATTAATGTGTTCATCGCTGCAGTGATGAATTACCTATGGATCGCCATTTCCTCATCAGCGCTCTCATCTTCTTAACTAACAGGCTTAATATTTAATCATATAATTTCAACTCTCATATTGAATGATTGATAAATTTAATTGTGTAACGAACGCATGAACCATTCTATACAAAATCTAAATCTGTAGGATGTTGTTCCCTTCATGCTGAATCATTTGGGAACAACAATGTTGTATTTGGGCTGTGTTTGCGTATAATAACTTTCACAATATTGCTATATGTATACATAGTGCTACAGTTGCAGTTCGTGTTAATTAACGGTATTAATAAGTGCCTTGTTGAAAATGGTGATTGAATATTTTGGTATAAAGTCCATATCGATCTGAAATATGAATATTTTTGTTTATTATTGTATAAACAAAAAATAGATTGATGAGAAATGGGACCAAGAAAATAAAATGATAATAATGAAAATACAAACAAAATTGAATAAGTAGATAAAATTGAAGAAAAACAAAAACTGTTAAGATCTCTTGTTGTTATTGTGGTTACCACTAAGCTAAATTGGTAGGTAGTATTAATCGTGTCATTTAAAAGATACCATTTTTTTAGCTATAGAAAGTTATGTTTGTCTATTATTGTTTATTTTCGATCAGATATATTAATGTTATGATCTTTATATCATTGTTAATTGAACCCACCATTATATAGTTTATATTTTGATCGTTGCAGTTTTGTATTCATTTAGCAACGTGTTTGTGATGTGTTGGACATTAGGTTTTTGCATTCCACTTTTGGGTAAGGGTGCAATAGTTTCTTGTAAAATCAGGTTATAAAGTTATGGCAAGTTGTTCATTGAATAAAGTTTGTGGTATTTGTTTTGTTATATTTTTGATTTTTAATATCTTACCTAAGCATCTATATTATTAACATTGGTCAGTTATATAAAAAGACGAATATGAAATAAAAATCGCTAAACTTGAAAAAAAAAAACACATTTTCAAAGCTTGCCTCAACAATGCCTGGGAGAAAAACAGGTAGTAGAACCCAGTCTTGACAGCATCTCAGCCCATCCTCGAGAAGTGCCACAGCTGCTCTGACAATATAAATGATAGGTTTGTCCGGAGAAACAGTCCTGAATCAGATCGGAATCGAACCAGAACTAATGGAACTGAAAAGGGGGGGAGGTGATAGAGGCGTTGAGGACTGTTAGTTCCTACTCAAGTTGTCCGAACAGTTTTTAGACTAGGTTCTTCACGGGTGTCTTAAATATGCAATCTGTGATAAGTGTGAAAACGTCTACTTCACATGTCTCGAACTTGAAGTTCTGGCAAAAATCTTGAACCAGTTGAGTAGTTCTTAATGGTTCTGGACTCCTGCTCCGGACAACGAACTTCAGGTTCCAGGGCTCCTCAGAACTGGTTCTGAGTCTCTCTGGGCGTTGTCAGTCCCGAACGTTCGGGAGTGATTCTCCTGACAAACCTAATAATACCAATATAAAGAGCATATCTTCACTCGAAGAGGACACTACTGTGATAACAGTTGAATAAATCAACAAGTTATTACCTCTTGGTAGACCTTCCAGGTCACTAATGCTTGTTTCATACTTACCGGGTACCTGGTTGTTGGGCTGATGATTCAATGGGGCGTTTCACATCTACCTGGCTAAAGGGGGCGGCAGCCGGGCAAAGGTCAAGCGGTAGGGGTAGGTGAAGTTTATGGGGGATGAAACAGTACATGGAAGAAGAGAAAAAGAAGGTTCACTGGATAGGAGAGAGCGTTTGGGATTTGACGGTGGCTCTACCTTTACCATACTCCAATGTAGTTACAAGCTTGTTATGGTATCCGCTAGATTGCATAATATGATCGGTCTCTTCTCTTTATTATTACTCAAAGGCTTTCTCTATTTATATGTTATTGAAGTACGTTACGTAGTGGGGATGAAACATCGAAGGCTAACTTACTGTCATGGGCCATACCAACTAGTGCCCACAACCAGCGGGCACGCGTTGATTGTAGTTCTTGTCCTGCCCAGGCACCCGCTGCACAGTGGGACGAAATGCGATTCTGGCTGGACAAAATATTTTATTGGCTATTCTTATAGGAAATTTCACGCTGATTCCGAATATACCATATGTTCCTATACCTAAAATAGCTCTTTAATGGATGTTTCTTGAAAAAACCTCGAAAAAACACGTTTTTTGAAATATTTTCCCATTTTTTATCCTTAAGATGTACTGGAAACGTTTTTTGTTCAATGGAAAAGTTATAGAGAATTAAATTCTGCGTCGATTCGTAACCAAGGAAAGTAAAACTTTTGGTAAAATAAGTTAATGGAAGTTATTGAATTTCAAAGTTTTCCAAGACCGGAAAATATCATTTATTGGCGTATTAGAGGTGAAACTTGATATTCAATCGACTTTCACAAAGAAGAAAAGTTGTAAACCATCAAATTCTGCAGCGATTGACTACCAATTTTTCCGAAAAACACCAATAATTAAGAGAGTTATGATTTCTCAAAGTTTTTGATAACTCCTATGTTCCACTTTTTCACTACGCTGATTCCCAGGAACCTATCATCACCTCACCATTCCTTCATATATGCGTTCAACAACTATTATGGTACACCGTGAAACCAATTCCAGCTGCAAATATTTGCAAGTAATCACGATACCCTCGTCAACGTTGTGAAAGTGTGCCAAAACTCTGGTATAATTGCTTCAAAGTCATAGGAACCCAACCGTAAATTTATTGCATCTTGAAAGTGAAATCCATTTCGAGAGCAAGGAATATCACTGTGAATTCTGGCCCAGCCCAACAGTTGACGTACGATAAACAGATTTTTTGGGTGGAAAAACCTCCTTTCTAGCGCTATTATTATGTTCCTCATCCTCGAACACCATGACCTTCAGTTATTAGGACTCTCGTCAACGTTGTGAAAGTGAGGATAATGGGAACCAGTAGATGCAAAATATGAAACCGAGCAGCTAGACGAGGAGTTTGACCTTATTTACGAGGCGACTAAACAGATTGAGTAGTAAACAATCCTCTTCGACATCTAGTTCCTTTCTCGTGCTAGTCGTTATATGCTGCTCTTGTCTTTCGGTCGCATTTTCGGAGAACTCTCCATCATGAACTCATCAGAAACAGGTAAATACGTAATTATTTAATATATAAATCTTACTTTTCCCTTGTCTACTGCTAGTGTGTATAATTTATTCCATAATTTTGCTACCAAAGATAGCAAAGCTTCTTATTCATGCATGAAAATACGTCTGCCAAGTGGGTGTGGGTAATAGCTTCCTCGTATCCAATACGTACTATGTATAGATATGTTGTAATGTATAAAACATATGCCTATATTCGTATATACCTATGCCTACCTACGTACCTCCTATAAATTTCATAAAAATCGGTCCAATAGTTTCGGATTTTTGTGCGTTACAAGGATTTGCGGACACAGACAGACAGACACGGAACCAAAAATGTTCAGGAAGGTCCAAAACGTGAAATGCGAGTGGAAATTTTGATTTTGGAGGACAAAATTTTGCTTCCAAGTCTACCAAATTAGAGGAAGCATTGTTTTCACTTTTTGTGGATGAAAAAAAAGTCCTCCAAAATCAAAATTTCCACTCGCATTTCACGCGTCTAGCTGCTCGGTTTCATATTTTGCATCTACTGGTTCCCACTTTCACAACGTTGACGAGAGTCCTAATAACTGAAGGTCATGGTTCGAAGTGTTCGAGGATTTTTCCACCCAAAAATTCTGTTTATCGTACGTCAACTGTTGGGCTGGGCCAGAATTCACAGTGATATTCCTTGCTCTCGAAATTGATTTCACTTTCAAGATTCAATAAATTTACGGTTGGGTTCCTATGACTTTGAAGCAATTATACCAGAGTTTTGGCACACTTTCACAACGTTGACGAGGGTATCGTGATTACTTGCAAATATTTGCAGCTGAAATTGGTTTCACGGGGTACCATAATAGTTGTTGAACGCATATATTATATGAAGGAATGGTGAGGTGATGTTAGGTTCCTGGGAATCAGCGTAGTGAAAAAGTGGAAAATAGGAGTTGTCAAAAACTTTAAGAAATCATAACTCTCTTAATTATTGGTGTTTTTCAGAAAAATTGGTGGTCAATCGCTGCAGAATTTGATGGTTTACAACTTTTCTTCTTTGTGAAAGTCGATTGAATATCAAGTTTCACCTCTAATACGGCAATAAATGGTATTTTCCGGTCTTGGAAAACTTTGAAATAAGATAACTTCCTTATTTTACCAAAAGTTTTACTTTCCTTGGTTACGAATCGACGCAGAATTTAATTCTCTATAACTATTCCATTGAACAAAAAACGTTTCCACTACATCTTAAGGATGAAAAATGGGAAAATATTTCAAAAAACGTGTTTTTTCGAGGTTTTTTCAAACAACATCCATTAAAGAGCTATTTTAGGTATAGGATCATATGGTATACTCGGAATCAGCGTGAAATTTCCTATAAGAATAGCCAATAAACTATTTTTGTCCAGCGAGAATCGCATTTCGTCCCACTGTGCGCTGGTTGTGTGGGCACTAGTTGGTATGGCCCATGACATAACAATCGATTTTAATAACATCGATTTCGTAATCGGAAGGCCAGAATCGGTTTCATCGATTAATCGGTCCTGAAAAATCAATTTATATCTAAAAATTTTTAAATAATTTCTAAAATGCAAAAATATCTTTCTATGTGTAGTAGGTAATATGTGATTATATGCCTATAAAATGGTTGAATCATGGGATCATTGAATTGATCAATCAATAGCAATTCAAGCAATATCATTACCTATTTCAATATCAATGATTAATAAATAGTACTAATTATAAGGTTAAAAGAAAGAAATAATAATAATAATGTTCTGGGACACTGTGGAAAAGTAAGTTGGACAAAATTTCGCCCTTAAGCCTGGTTTTCTCCTGATTGAGAATGATGGACGTGGGATGACACAATACTCTCATTATTAGTTGCGCTAGTGTCCCATCAGTTTGCTTTCAAGCTGCTCGACAAGTAGCCACGTCTATTTCTTAGCATTTTCGCGCGTCATAGTCTTAGCAATTTTACTCACAATGTAATATACTTACGAAAAACCACATGGATACTTACCTACTGCTCATTTGTTTGCTACCTATCTTAAGTAAGGATTAGGTAAGAACAACTAGGTAAGGATTAGGAAATACAACTAATAACATCACAGTGTTTATAAGATTCATTATTACCTTTCTCGACTCTAAATAACTACGTATTAAAAATATTTGTATGGCTCAAAAATCGATTTTTTGTTGATAAATCGGTCTATTAAATCGATTCTTAAAAATCGGAAATTGAGGGGGTAAAAGTCGATTTATGATTAAATCGATTCTCATCCCTATTAACTAAACTAGCTAAAAGTAAAATGCAAGAAACAAATACACAGCTAATATGTACACCTATAATGTGTTTTTGAGAGAAGAAACAACAGAAGACCTAAAGAATCACATGGGAAATAGGTAAAATAATTGAATATTTATGAATTTAGCGGTTCGGGGAACCGAATACAACGAATTCGAATTGTAATTTCAGAAACGTACATCGATGCTCCTGGCTTCACTCCCCGACTGGGCTGAGTCTCAAGCACCAGAACATATAATAGTTCTATTCTATGTTCTGTGGGCTAGACGTAAAGTGCATGGAAGAAGAGAAAAGGAAGGCCCACTTCTGTGTACCGCATGGATACTATACCTGATTGCTGCGGTACCTACCTTAACGATATAGCAATAACAGATGTTGCTCTAAATCAAAACCCCCCTAGAAAAAACTCCGCCTTTTTTCAAATTTGTTCGTCAGCCATAAATTGTTCAATTTCCTATTAATTGAATTAAATACCTACCCAAATTATCTTGCTAATTGCCTTGCAAATTAATGTTGATTAATATTTCAATAAGTATTAACCCTTTCAGAAACTTTTATATCACAATTGAAATAACTTACCTAAAATTATAACAATGGTTTTAAATACCTATGTTCGATAATTGGTGTTGACATACCTACCTAGGATTTTCAAACACTGGAATTTTATCAGAAATACTACTTAACCGAAAAAGCATTGAAATGAGATTCGAAATCAGTATCTATCATAGGTACCTACCATACCAATAGGATTAGGAATAAAAGATAAATCATGATACTATGACAATAAGGAATCAAGCACTCAAATAATTACCACTGTGATGAATAATTTATTTCACAAATTAACACATGACCGCTCACAATAATTGTACTAATGAACGCCCGATTATATACAATCAGGTTGATGTATTGGGATGGTGTGTGCACTGTGACGTATTTTGTGGTAAGTTTACTCTGAGACGCAAGCGAACAATTCAGGCAAATTTATGAATGATAACCACCTCTGTAGTTTGAAAATAGAGATAAACCAATTGAGGAGCTGACATGGAAAAGCAGTTAAGTCCAAAAATCAAATTTCATAGGAACTCCCTGTGAACTGTTATCAGATTTTTTTGGACATAATATCTTCTCCATGCAAAGGTCACACATTTATTCAGGGTGCGATCTAGCAAGGATGGGAGGACCTAAGGCCGTTGGCGTGACTGTTTACTTGCACTTCGACGAAAAAAAATGTTCTTTAGATTTTTGGACTTAACTGCTTTTCCATGTCAGCTCCTCAATTAACTTCCTGAAAATGTAAGTACCTATGTAGTGTAGGTAGGTAGATACGTACCTACCTACATTGTTTTTTATGAAAGGCTTGCTCATTGTTTTCCATGTGATTTGTATGATATTCCATTAGATATTGATGATTAACACATGACAAGATAATAGGTAAGTACCTACCTACTTCTCTGCGTCTGCAAAGGGGCGATCTGCGGCACCAAGAAACTGCGCACAAGCTTCGCGTGTCAAGAAGGCAAGTAGGTACTGGGAATCTTACATGACTACCTATTAATGTGATATTGTAGCTACCTACTGAAATCAATTCACGAATAAATGCAATTAATCAGTAGACATCAGTATCGTAAAGAAACTAGAAACGAAAACTAGATGTGACGGTTGACGGTTATTCATGACAATATTTGTTGCTTTGATACTGATGATGTATATAATTCTTATCTGTAAGATTAAATAGGTATATACTTCGTACTATTTCCTACTAGATTTCTCTTAGGTTTTGAAAAACAAACTGCAATTATTGAGGGGTAGTTAAGGTGGCTCGAGGCAAATACTTAGGTAGCTCCAGGTGTTATGGTCCAAAAATATTTGATACCTCGACAGAGTTCGAACTCGTGCCCTTATTTACCAAGGAGAAATTTCTCTTTAGTTACAACATTCGGCAGGGTGAGCTATGAGGCCGATTTAATCAAACTTCTTCGACTGTGAGAATTTCCCTTGAACACTTCCCTGGTGTACAATACCAGCTATCTTGGCTGGTTTAGGGTCGGACAAACGACGAAGTGAAACTGTAGGCCACTGGCTCAGTAGATTGATGCTTCCTGGAAGAAGTCGCAGTCGAGCGAGGTCATTGGCACGGTGTGTGTTATGGCTTGAAAGGGATTCAATGAATTATTTTAGTTTTTTTTTTTTTTCAAGTTTTCACTGCACCAACTGTTAAGGCAAAAAAATATTTGATACCTCGACAGAGTTCGAACTTGAGTCTTTGCTTACTGAGAAATTTCTCTTTAGTTACATCACTCCAACGGTGTGAGCTATGAGGCCGATTAAATCAAATCTCATTGACTGTGAGAGTTTTCCTTGAACCCAGCACTGGTAGTTGCATGTTTGTACTTTGAGCCAGTTTGGATGGGTTTGGTAAAATGGTCGCTGCATGTAGAGAAATGCAGATAGTAGCAGATAGTTTAATGAGGGGTATTGTGACCAAATAGTTTCTCAAAGGATGTAGACCACAACCATAGAAAATATACAGTAATAATGATTGTCTTCAGGAAAAAATCATAATCCAAAACGTAGCTCAAATTACAGCGCCTAACCCTACTCTTGTTTTGGCGAAGCTTACAGAACTTGTATTTATGTTTATTAGTGTTAACGTGTTAATTCAAAAGAAGGTACGATGAACTCATAATCAGACCGCCCTTGAACCACGGTTATTAAGTGTGAAGCTAAAGATTCATTTTTAGCGAATTTTCGTAGAAAATGAAGCTGTTGCAATGCCTCCAAAAATGTTAACTACCAAAATTTTCGAAACATTTCTACACTGGAATCCCTTTTGAGATATTCTGAAACGAATCCTAGAGTTCAACGCTTTTTCATATATATATATATATATATATATATATATATATATATATATATATATATATATATATATATATATATATATATATGTCATTCCAAGACGAAAACTCTCCTTAGGATTGAGATAAAAAAATTCCGTTCTTACGCCAAAACTCAGGCTTTCCAAATGAAAGGATGACTACGTTGGCCAGCCTTTTTTGAGCACATTAAATTGGTTAAATTTCAAAAAAATGTGCTAAAAATCACTAAAACATGGCTATAACGGCTAAAAATGGTTAAAGTTAGAATTTTAAACTGAAGTGTAATCAAAAGAAGTTTATAAACAATGAAACAGAACAATAAAAATCACAAAATTATGTTGAACATGTAGTTAAATGTCATTAGTATTTGAAGAAAAATGTCATTAATATTTGCTGAACAATCTATAAAAACTACAAAAAAAGCTGAAAAAATTCAGAAGTTTTTTGACCTGCAGAATATTATTTAGAACTAGTTTTTCACCATAAAATTTTTAGGTAAGTAGTAAAAAATTTCTTTGTTCTCAAAGTGCTTAAATTTAAAAACGATGTAACGTAATATAATATGATAATTTACGAAAATGTGCTCACACAATCATGCTGCATGTCTGGAACTTCGTTAAGTAGGTAGGTTCACACATTTTCAATAAATGTGTGGTTCCTTTTTTCTTTTTCTAAAAACACACACAAAAAAAGTTCCACTCATGCAGCATGATTGTATGAGCAAATTTTCTTAAATTATCTATTGTATTATAATATAATAAATTGTATTGAAATTTGAGTACAGAGAAATTGTTAAAAACCAATTTTATGGCAAAATAACTTATACTAAATGAAACTCGGCTATTCAAAAAAGATTTCGGATTTTGAGAATTTTTTTGCAGTTTTAATAGTTTTTCAGCATAATTTTCTGCTGAATGACTAAAATTCTGCTAAAATTATATATATATATATATATATATATATATATATATATATATATATATATATATATATATATATATATATATATATATACCATATGATATATACACATAAATTGCGAAAAAGGAATCGTTTCAGAATGCCTCAAATCGGATTTCAATGAAGAAATTTTTCAAAAAATTTTATTTTAAAATTTTCCGAACTATTGCAATAGTTTAATTATCTACGAAAATTCGCTAAAAGAAATACCCTTACTGTTACTGTACACTGAGCATTCTTGAACCACTGCTCAGCGCTCAGTCCACATTCAATCTTGCAGACTCCTGTACCTACCTGATACGTACTAAATCACTCGCGACGATGTTGTGGAAATCCATTTCAATGAAGAAACCGAAGGTTAATGAAGCACGTCGTCTATTTCTACAAAAATACAGAGTTACAATGTTGAATCGATTTCGAAGGTTGCAACGTTGTTACCTACTCTTTATTTTCGTGGAAAAAGACTACGTTCTCAGTAACTTACGTTTCCTTCCTGTGGCATGACTTTGAAATCCAGGAAAACACTTCTTTCTATAAAAATGCATTTCTATTTTTAAAAAGTACCTACCTAATAAATAAAAAATAAAAATACGAACCAGGTAACCACGAAGAAAATGTGGATACATGGATTCAATCTCACGCAGACTTTCAATCACGTTGAGTGAAAAGAAATTGTTAACCACCAATTTTATGTTAAAAAAAACTCGTTCTGAATAATAATCTGCTATTCAAAAAGAGATTTTGGATTTTAACTTTTTTTACAGTTTTTATCGATTTTTTAGCACATTTAAATGAAATTCAAGTACATTGTTTTTTCAGCATAGTTTTGTACATTAATTTTATAATAATCTATTTTATAGTTAATAAACTTTATTTGAGCAATATTCTGCTAAAAAATATAAATTTAACGTTTTTTACCAGTTTTTGCTATTTTTAGTGATTTTTTATTTTTCAGCACTTTTTTTCCCATTTGACCAATTAAATGTGCTCAAAAAATGCTGGCCAACGAACTCGTCCTTTCATATGGAAAGCTTGATTTTTTGGCGCAAGAACGGAATTTTTATCTTAGTCCTAAGGAAAGTTTTCGTCTGGAATGAATATATATATATATATATATATATAAATATATATATATATATAAAGCGTTAATCTCTAGGATTCGTTTCAGAATGTCTCAAAACGGATTTCAATGAAGAAATTTTTCGAAAATTTTGATTTTAAAATTTTGGAGCCATTGCAATAGCTTCATTTTCTACGAAAATTCGCTAATAAGCTGTGTCAAAAATCCAAAAAAGCGATGGCTTTAAGGTACATTTCATAAATCCAGATACAAAAATAGGTCTTTTTTAAACTTAAACTTCAATGTTTTAAAGTTAAAAGCTGGAAAACCATTGTCTTGTGGACGCCACTCAATAGAGGTAGGTGGTATATTATAGGTAGGTAGGTGAACTAGGGTAGGTACCTACCTAAGTAATGAATAGGTAGGTACATATAAATGAATAGGTTTTGATTAAAACTAGACAGTAATTGAAAGACGAATTTAATTAATAAAAAAGGGGCGTGCCTTGCATGAACATATTTTTGCTAGCCACAGCTAATTTATTAAGCAGCAATCTTATCGTTAAATTCTAAACAGAACGAATAAATATGATTAAAATGGTGACAACAATAAGCTAAAATTATCTTAACATTCACTCGCGTCGTCATTGAATATCACATATTACATAATCACCTATCAATATAGTCAACTCAATATAAATTTAATGTACATTCATATATTACAAGAAAAGGCATCATTTTGTGAAGGTTTGAGTCATGACAGCTCACATAATTGGCAGCGGCTGCATTTTCTCTTTGTTCATTAGTTCTTCTCTTTTCTTCACTTGCTTTCGTTCTTTTGCTCTTCTGTTTTGAAACCAAATTTTCACCTGAAACAATGAATCATGCGTATACAATGAATTTATGAGGATATGTTCTAATGTGCAGATAGGTAGACGTATCTTCTACCTAACTTAGTGGCAGGTAGGTACCTACTTTTGGGTATTTTGTGAATCATCAGCAAATCAGTAGAAGTTTCTTTGTACAGGGTGGCAGCGGATAAGTAGGTACTCAAGATATGATTTTTTAAAGGTTTCTTTTCCTAGGAAAATAGTGTTTTTTATTTTTAAACTCCAATTTTTCCACTTTAGCTCATTTATTTTAACTTTTGACCTCATTTTCGGAGTCGGCATTACATTTTCTTAAGAATAGTGAACTTGGGTTCTTGAAAAGTACCATCCGAAGACCTTCAAATCACCTCAACCATAGACGATTATCTCATGAAAACTGCTCCATACAATCCTCTTTCCAACGGTATAGACAATTTTACTTTTACTATGTTGTTTAGGGGAGAAATTTATGTTTTGGTGTTGAAAAATGTGGGTTTTAAATGAAATCAAAGGTTTTCTTGAAAAATGACCCTCTATGAACCTACGAGTATGAGTCGGTTTTTACGTATATTTTAATGCTAAATCGAATGGAAGGTAACATTTGCAAATATCTCCAACTCCGTTATAACCGAGTTTTACACTTAAACTCCCAAATTTTTAGTTTGTTACCTATACTTAAATGGGGGGGTGTTACCTATGCTATGTGTTATGGGGTAAAACTAGTTAATTAAAGTGTGAAACTCGGTTATAACGGAGCTGGAGATATCTGCAAATGTTACCTACCATTCGATTCAGAGTGAAAATATACGTAGAAACCGACCCTATAAATATTCGTAGGTTCACAGAAGGATATTTTTCAAGAAAACCATAGATTTCATTGAAAAAACCACATTTTTCTACATCAAAACATAATTTTCTGCCCTACGTATCAAAGTAAAAGTAAAATTAACTGTACCTTTGAAAAGAGTATTAAATGAAGCAGTTTTCATGAGATTTACCAGTGTCCAGGATTTTTTTTTTTTTTTTTTTTTTTTTTTTTTTTTTTTTTTTTTTTTGGAAGAGTAGTAAAGTTTTAAAGATTTTCAGAAATTTTACTTTTGCGAAATCGTCAATATTTGGACTGATGCGAGGTTTTTGGACGGTACTTTTTAAGAACCCAAGTACACTATTCTTATAGCAAATTTAACGCCGATGCTGAAAATGAGGTCAAAAGTTGAAATGAATGAGGTGAATTGGAGGAATTTGAGTTTAAAAGAAAAAACACATTTTCGTTTAAGAAATCGAGTACGGATTGAGATAAAAATAAGCGGCTTGTGGTATTTTACTACATTTTTGATGCAGACTAACAGAAAAAAAAATTTTGCTCACTTATCCGGTGCCACCCTGTATACGATCATTAGGAAAGTCATGAATGAATGCATTGGATACAAAAAAAGTCAAACAAGTTGGGTGGGCAGTATAGCTTTCTCACTTATTTAACATGAACGACGGAACATTAACATTAGTTGAAGAACAAAAAATTCCAGTCTTGTACCATGATCGAATAAGCGAATTTTCGCAAATTATCGTAATATATTGATGCTAAATTGTTTCGATATTCTAGCACTTCAAGACCAAAGACACTCTCTTATTCACTGATGGCTCAAAGACACCTGATGGTGTTGGCCTTGCTCTATGGAGCCCCGACTTCCATGTCACTAGACGCCTACCACCTGTTGCTGTGTTCACAGTAGAGCAGTGAGCAGTGACGCTGGCTGAACGACAATTGGGAGTAGGTATTGGGTGTAGGTAATTATGTGACATTTAGTGACTCACTAAGTACCATCGAGGCGGTTAGGGACAATATTCGTATGATCCCCTAATACAAAGCCTGCGTGTGTCAGTACACAGAGCCACAACATTGGGCACAAACATGACTTTTATGTGGGTGCCAAGCACTAACTTTTATGTGGGTGCCTAGCACTAACTTTTATGTGGCAGCTAGGTATTCACGGCAATGAGTGTGCTGATGCCCTAGCAAGGAGAGATGACTCCATTCAAATGTTGCCTATGCGCATTGAGGATCAAATCTCCTACATGCAGCATAAAGTCAATTCCATCTGGCTCGAGCAATGGCAGAGCGAGGTCACTGGTCTGCGTAGAGTCCTTCAGGACCTTTGCCTGGTTGATCCTTTCGTAATCCAACATTCAACTAGGGACCGAATAGTGATCAATCGGGTAGCCACTGGCCATACCCATCTTACTCACGGACACCTGCTAGATCCAATAGCACGTGATGTGTGTGGGAGATGTGGGGGTGATTTGTCTATCCGACATTTTTTGGAGGATTGCCCAGCCCTCATGGACCACAGGGTCCAGCATTCACCCCTTCAGAGGGTGGATGTTTTGTCCGGACCAGACAAGGTCCAATCCCAGTTGGTTTACCTAAAAGCCACTGAGCTTTACAACGAACTATGATATTCTAACTATATATATATTTATTTATGTACATCTAGTCATACCTTTATTTAACTAAGATGTTAGTATTTATCATTATATATTTATAAATAGTATTTATGTATTTGTAAGGCTCATCTAGTCGTAGTTTAGTTTTTATTACGGGATATTTTTATCCACTGTAGGGGTTGCAAAGTGGTCATCAATGTATCCCTTGAGGCAGAGTGCGGCGATGCCTCATTTTGAGGGTTATTATTATTATTATTTCCCCCCCTTCAATATGCCAGTGGAGTCCGTGATGGCATTCCGTTTAGTGACGGACGGTCAGCATGGCTCCCCTTAGAATTGTGCCCGTTGCAGTGTCCCTTTTAAAGCTCGACTAGTAACGCGTAGACCGACGGTGTTTTATTTGATCTTATTAATCTTCAGTTGGTGGGTGCCTACGTCTAATAATAAATCGATAAACTACAATAACTAATAATGACTAATAACTACATATGTGTAATAATTACAGATCAAAAAGATCTGCGTTAATGGGCTATCTAATAGCTACAGAAATAAAAACCTTTGTTTGCAGCAGTTATTAGAGATAAAATCCATGATGTAAAATGTGGACCTGTTGTAAAATATACTGCTAGGAATTTTAATTTCGAATTTCGGTGGCTGGTTCAACTTGAGTTATCTGGCAAAAAATACGTTCCCGAATTTGTGATATCCAAAATAAGGGATTCATGAGCCACATTTGGGATATCCCAATTTAGGATCCCCAGTTTCCCAAATTAGGCGACTTATTCTGAAGACAACGAAAATCAAATTGTTTAGAAAATTGAGCGTAGCGTCCCCTAGGTGGTGGCTATCGCTTTACCCACTTAGTTATAGTTATCAAGATACATTAGCTTTGGTAGCGACCATACTTGGACTTTCTAACATTGCGTAGGTCTGGAAAATATTAGTAGAAATAGTTGGTATTCCAAATACAGAATCAAAAATTTCATTCTCATACTTATTCCTATTCATAAATGATTATAGTTAGTACATCTAATTTTATTTCTAACTTCACTGTAAGAACTAGGTACTTAAATAATCCAAGACGACAGTGAATTGTTTTGGAATTATTCTTCCAATTGGGGGATCGGTAGATACTTAGTAGGTAAATCTTAATCAACGCACCTGTCTCTCAGAGAGACCAAGGTTGTTAGCCAGCTCTGCTTTCCGTCTGATCGTGATATATCGGCTATAATGAAATTCTTTCTCTAACTCTAGGCGCTGATGGTCGGTGTAGACGACTCGATATTTGTCTTTCGTTCTCGTTTTACCTGAAACAAACGAAAAAACATAAAGGTACCCATATATCAAGTGGACGACTTGTAGTAATAATGAAACAAGCTTCCCAGATCAGCTGCAAAGCGTTACGTAACTTTGCGTACCTACGTTTGATATTTTATGGTTTTTAATATTATAAGGCGAGTCAAGAGAGAGCGATAGTTTTGAACTCGTAGCGAGGTTTTTGCAAGAAGATTCACTTCTGCTTCGAAGAACTTCCCTAAAAACAATAAAAATGGCTAAAAATATGGTTTCGTTTTAAACCTATGTCTACATATATGTATATACATGTTAAAGCTCCTAGCGTATTTTACCGGGAATAAGGAATATTGAATAGATACTGTTGGTAAGGATTTAAGACAAATGGGCTGGCCAATAATTAAATTCGAATCTTTCGAAAAGAGGGAAAGGAGTAATGCAGCTCCGTTCACCATTCATAGCGCATTATTTGCAGCTATTAAGGGTTTCCATCCTCGTTGGTCCGAGTTAGGTGTCTCCCCTACAGCCACTTCAAAAACTTGGGAGCAGAACGTTATACCCTACGAAACATCGCAGGGTTGATGCATTCTCCCGAATGAGACAGGAAACGTCACACTTTGAAAGGAGTATGATCCGTGAAATCCACCAAACAACAAAATCCGAAAACCCCCAAAATAGGCTAAATAACCCCATTTTCACACCTATCCTAATTTGTCCACTTCTTAAATATGTACCTAGGTAGGTACTTATCTAAGGAGCTAATTCTTTCAATGTGTTTTCTTCATGGTTACATTGACTTCTATCCTTGTAATATTATTCTTGTATTATTTTACGTTGCCAGACAGCACTATTACATTGCCGTTTCCAGAACATGTATTTTTGTTATTGAATACCTGGTTCTCCATTCAAACCATTAGGCAAGCATTTAGGTTTGAAAAGCAACTCATTCAAATAATACTATTCCGAAGGAACTTTATTCATTCAATGCATTGCGAGAAACGTTCGAACCCACCATAAGCTTCAACTTCTCCTATTGAAGACGGATTGCCATACAGAAAGCATTTTTCATTTGATCCACAATTCAACATCAACTTGACAAGCCGAGTGAATAAACCTATACCTAGCAACTTCACGGCGTGACACCTCTTATTAGCAAACCAACATTTCTAGTTTTTCAGCAATGTTTATCTTGGAATAAATTAATGGTAAAAGTCCCCTGAATGGTATACTCTACCACTATAGCGATTCAATCAATCCAGCAACCAACCCTACATTTAGGTTTCAAGCACCATAGGACAAGAAAAATCTTTTTTGTTCCAACGTTTCTGGCTTCCAATGTCCTATCAGGAACACTAGGTTTAGATAAGTAGGTACATCGCTCCACTAAATCTAGGTATGCATGTTCACTGTTATAGTTATACGACCCATTATATATATATATATATATATATATATATATATATATATATATATATATATATATATAGGTATATATATTATTTTGAGGTATTACATATGGTTGGAGAATATAGGAAACACATAGATATAACTTACGAAATTGAGAGAATATTTCGTCGTATCGGCGTCGTCAGCTCTAGTCTACAGCTGACGACGCCGATACGGCGAAATATTCTCTCAATTTTGTAAGTTATATTTATGTGTTTCCTATATTTTCCAACCATCTGTAATACCTCAAAATAATATTACACGCGAGTGTTTTCATCCTTCATCAAAACTATATATATACACACACGAGAGATGTAAATCGTCTACATGACATAGAGTTAGGTAGATACGTGTACATTGGTTGTACCAGCTATTATGGTTTCTATTATAAAAACGCCAAATGAACGTTACTAGACGACGGTATGGGTCCCTAACCTTCATTATTATAAAACTTGGTTTTGTTACGCAGTGAATTTTCAAAGCAGTTCGTCATCTGTTTTAATTTGCCATATTTTGAATGCATTTCAAGTATTCAGATTCAGATGCAGATCCTACATCAATTTATAGTATTCGTGATAAATTGTTTTCAGTTTGAATCTAAACGCGTAGTATTTATTGTGAGTGTTTTAGAAATAATGTTTCAGATTGCGTTTGAATAACTCCTCCTAATTGCTTCATGGCGTTGAGAGTTTAGTATTCAAAAATCTACTCCCTCATCTGATTCAGCGTTGCAAATCACTTTATCGAGTCTTGATCAGTTCTATCGCTCTTTTTCGTCATTCAGAAAATCAGTTCCGGAGAGGGAGTGTACGTTAGTTGAACGATTTCACGTGCCTACAATCCAAATCTGCAATACAAAATTATAGTCCTGTAACAAGAGAATTATATGCGTGTATTGCATTAACAGATCTTTATTTAAATATGCCATTAGTAGTGGTATAGGTATGTTACAGACTACTGTGCACAAAAATGGACTCGAACATGAAAACATGTTTGATCAAACATCGTTGAAAATTGGAAGTTGGCTCAAGTCAACACAAAAGTCAAACGTACTGGTAAGTAATGCATGCATTACAGGGACGTCCCTATGAATGGATTGTATATAATTTTTGTGAGAATTAAAAGGGGGGGAAAAAGATGTCTCGGAACCCCCCCCCCCCCCCACATTAAACCCTTCACTGTGAATTTGAAACATCCAAGGTTTCATAACTAGACTGAAATCTGAATCGAACGAACAATAAAAGCTGTCCTAGAAATCAGATGAATACAGTAAAAATATCACGATTTATCGCTATAACCCCTTCCGTACACCCCCTTCCATAATGAAATTTGAAACTCCTAACACAATTTCCAAAATTAGACCAAATTCATAGTTGAAAAAAAAGGACGAAAATAGTTAAAACATCATGATTTATCGGTATTACTCCCTCCATTCATCTCCTCTCTTGATGAAATTGAGAAAATCCTGACATACGTTACAAAACTTTATTGAATTCGCAATGGAACAAAATAAGAATCATGAAAATCGTTGGGTATTTATAGCTTGGGCAGCGCTTGAAAGAATCGGTAATTATCCTCTCCACTCCCCACCTCGACAGTAAATTCGAAATTCCCAAGGTTTTTCGCTCAAGTAGACTAAAAATAGAATGGGAATTTTGGAAATGGGCGAAATTTGTTTTAAGAAACTCGTTTTTATCGGCTTTACCCATCCATTCCTCCTCTTCCATCATGAACTTCAAAATTTCCAAGGTTTGCTGCACAACTAGACTAAAATTGAGATCGAACAAAGAAAGGATCTTATAAATCGGTTGCGAATGATGGCCTGGGCAGCGTCGACAAAATTTGTCGACTGGATTGATTTTCGGATGAGCTGCCGAAGCGCTGAGCAGGTAAGTCCCGGTCTGGAGGCGTGAAGGTGAACAGGAGGGCGGGACAAACAGCGTTAGGAGGTGGTGGGAGAGGTCTATGTTAATGTAACGCGGACAGATATACGAGTATCCTCGTCCACGGACCGAAGTGAATTCATTAATTTATTCCTCTCGACTTCGTGAGAGCCGTGAGAGTTACAACTTGGCCTCCAATAAAACTAACAGCTCCATAAAACCGACATAACAGGCGGGTGATCACCCTTGGACTTCCCCTCTCACCCTCTTCCCTTGATACTCCACAAAGCAGGTTTTCAAACAAAATTTCCCTCTCTGTTCGGTATTTTAACCAGCTTTTGTGTGGTGCAGTAGGAAATGGAACTGTGCCGAAGACACTTTTTATTGGTTTCTAACATAGGTGGGCTCAACTTTAAGTATAGGTACCCAGGTAAATAGGTTTTACTTCCGATTCGACCTATGCCTAGGCAGCGGAAGCATGGTTTTTACTTTCAGGAGAAAAAAAAATGTTTGTCTCCAAAATCAAAATTCCCACTCTCATTTTACGTCTTGGACCATTCTGAACAATTTTGGTCTTTTGTCTGTCTGCGTGGTTTGTAGGCGCCCAAGGCAAGCCCCCCCCCCCCCCCCCCCCCCTCCCTCACCGCTAAAACTCGTAATTTGGTTCGTTCGAGATTTTTTCCCGAAATGGGTAAACGTGATGTCGGAATTTAAATTGATTGAAGCATAAAATTACCAACAATATTTTGCTATTGTTACAATATAACCCATTATACAGGGTGTTCACACTTAAGATTGTTAACCTTCTAGAGATCGATTCTACAACTAATTTCCAACAAAAAAATTTCTCTTTGCAATACGCTTACCTAGTTTTCGAGTAATTAAGATTTTTTTCGTGTTTTTGACCTTACATTACTAAAGTGGCCATATCTTTACTAGCTTACAATGCAATCTTAAAAATAGATAAATCGCTGGAAAGAGCGTTTCCCATCTCTCTATGGCATTTGGATTCTTTTTACATTTGGTCACGAAGACGAAAAAATGGACTAAGCACGAGAATATATCCCTTTTTTGAAAATTACTGTTTTTTTAAGATGCGTTAAGAACTAAAGCGAAATAGTAAAAAAAAAAAAAAAAAAACCCGTCGCGATATAGGAAACACTTGCCCGAAATCTCAGCTTTCCAACGGTATAATAAATTTTTATTTTACTTTGTTAATTGGGGGAGAAAAGTATGTTTGCATGTTGAAAAATGTAGATTTTTCTATGAAATCGATGGATTTTGTGAAAAATGACCCCCAAAGAAAATACTAGTTTGGGGTCGGTTTCTACGTATTTTTTCACGCTGGATCGAATGGTAACACTCGCAGATCTCTCCAACTCCGTTACAACCGAGTTTTGCACTTTAACTAACTAGTTTCTAGTTTATTTGTTATAAGTACTCAATTTTATGTGTCTTTAAGCGTAAAACTTGTTACTTGAAGTGTAAAATTCGGTTATAACGGAGTTGGAGAGATATGCGAATGTTACCATTCGATTCAGCGTGAAGAAATACTTAGAAACCGGGACCAAACTCGTATTTTCTTAGGGGGTCATTTTTGACCAAAACCCACGATTTCATAGAAAAAACTACGTTTTTCAACATACAAACATACTTTTCGCCCCCTATTGGCAAAGTAAACTAATAATTGATTATACTGCTGGAAAACTGAGATTTTGGGCAAGTTATTCCTATAACGCGTATGGTTTTTTGCTATTTTGTTTTCATTCTTAACGCATCTTAAAAAAACAGTAATGTTTAAAAAGTAAGAAATTCTCACGTTTAGTCCATTTTTTGCCAACGTGTCCTACTGTAAAAAGAATGCAAATACCTTAGGGAGATGGGAAATGCAATGTGCAATATGGGATACGATGTGCGGGTTAGGCTGTAGATGGTCCCCTACCGGTTTCTACCAATTTCATTGTTCTCAAATCAATACTTCATTCCGCGCATGGACTAATGTGAATCACATCAAGGATAATTTTCTTGTTTTTTCCCCATTTCATGGCGGCTGGGAATTTTCCCCAGTCACTTCACTACGATTATTCCTTTTTTTCTCCCGTTTTTAAAGTTTGGAAAACTGTATCGTCACTATTGGCAGGAAACTCGAAAGAATGAGATGCCTTATAGGTGACCCTCTCGAAAAACATTAGGGTGTCACGAAAGAAAACCATTCCTTATTTTCAAGAAAATCCGGCTGTGGAAAGTCTTACTAGAGATTTTTAAAATTTAAAATATAGAAAAAATACAGTGGGTACTTTTATAGAAAGGCGGGATTAAAATTTGGACTGTTCAGTCCTCAATCAATTCCAGCAATGTTGGTCTTGTTGAACCAAGGTGATCAACGAGCAACCTTTACAGCTTTGAATCCAAGTGTGTTCATAGACAATGAAATGGCACGAAGGAGCGGATATTTATATTGCAGCTGCTAAATGAAAAATTTAATCGTTTGGTAAGTATCGAACATTCTATACGTAATTCATTCACTCATCAATACATTTAGTTAAGCACTTACAGCAAATTGATATTTCCATAAAATGGTTTGAGATCCACAGAGCTGCGTATAACACTGGAAATTATTACGATGTTTCCTATTTAAGTAAACTATTTGCACTTTTTTAGGAACTTACCAAAAGGAAACTATTTGCACCAAGTAAACTATTTGCACTTTTTTAGGAAATTACCACTTGAAATCCTAACAATGACCTGCCTAAATATAATATATCATGTTCACTATTCCGTATAGCGGCGTAGCTATAGAACATATATCATAAACGAACTGAGTAATTAAATGCATATTAAAGGCTTGGTCTTTCAATATTATTTTTTCCATGTTTTTTCAACTCTTTGACCCTATACTCCCGACACTCGTGATGGAGCTCAATTACTATTATTGACCGGCCTTCACATTAGCCCGTCATTTATCACTAATAACTCTCAGTTTGAATGGCCTCCATCCACAATCGCAGACAAGGTAACGATTACTGAGATATTAAAGAGAATTTATGGCACAAATTCCGAGATCCTTGTGACTCGTCTCCCTTTCATTAAGAGATAGGTTATGGATCGGCGGACGAAATAACAAGAAAATATTTGACTCTGCACTCATATTTACTAAGAACTATTTGATTGTGTGGATTTCACGAGCGTTCAGAGGTTACCTAATAACGTCCTATATATGTGCATCTTTTTGCTCAAGGATGAACCTTCTAACTTTGGAAATATCTTATGTAAAATAACACACGTCTACGATCCTTTATTTTTCAGAGAAATTTATATTTTTCTGATGACTAAAAAATATTAGTAAATGCAAACACGAACATTTTCTTAATGGAGGTACGTTACAACCGTATTTTAAAAATTAAGGATTTAAACATTTTTAAGGTTAAATAATGTCTATTTTGACAAGACTTCACTATTGGCGTATTATTTGGATGAACGGAAATGGTATTTTGAGCCTGGCGTCGATGAGGAGGCTTTTGCTTGTCATTTCGCCTTAATTTATAGTGCTCCGTTTGCTGTGTGGTCTAGTAGTCTACTTATCTTGTAATTACTGATTATCCAAACAATCACCTACGATTAACATTGGTTCCCCTACACACTGTATGAGATGACTCATTGAGATCTACACAGCAATCTCTTCCATGGAGTATAAGATCGATCTATCGGACCTGACAGACAGTAGTTTATTCAATGCCATTGAAGTATATACAGGGTGATTCATGAAGGACGGACGGTTTTCAAAAAATCAGTACATCGTTAATTTTGCTAAACAATTTTTTTATTTGTTATTAATAGGTTCTCATAGTGCTACCATTTCGTAAAATTAATGGTGGAAAACAACATCTGGCAGGTGATGGCCGTTTTCTTTGATACACTGCTGTAGTCCCTCTCAAAAGTTTTCCTCCACTCTCACCAACATCGCTCTGTCAATTTGAGCAACTTCCGCTCGAATTGCAACCTTCAAATCTTCCAGTGTACGGGGTTTGTGGTCGTATACACGTCCCTTGAGGTGACCCCACAAGAAAAAGTCACACATAGACAAGTGGGGGGAACGAGGAGGAAAATGAATGTCGCCAAAACGGGAAATGACGCGATGTGGGAAAAGTCGGCGAACAACATCCATCGTCGCTCTTGCTGTGTGGGCTGTTGCCCCGTCCTGTTGAAACCACACCCGTCGGATAGGGACCCGTTTTCTGCGTAGTGCAGGGCTTAGTTATTTATCATGTGTGTATAGCGCTCTGCATTCACAGTAACAGTATCCCGTTGTCATCTTCAAGAAAGTAAGGACCGATAACAACTGAACTGGCTACCGCACACCGTACAGTCACTTTGGGACCGTGCAAGGGTATACGACCACAAACCCCGTACACTGGAAGATTTGAAGGTTGCAATTCGAGCGGAAGTTGCTCAAATTGACAGAGCGATGTTGGTGAGAGTGGAGGAAAACTTTTGAGAGGGACTACAGCAGTGTATCAAAGAAAACGGCCATCACCTGCCAGATGTTGTTTTCCACCATTAATTTTACGAAATGGTAGCACTATGAGAACCTATTAATAACAAATAAAAAAATTTTTTTAGCAAAATTAACGATGTACTGATTTTTTTAAAACCGTCCGTCCTTCATGAATCACCCTGTATTTGACTTTTTACGTATCATCTTGATGGGCTGCAGAACTCACAAATCTAAATATTTGCAGATGACATCAAGTTCTAATTTAGGATAACTGATGTCTCTTCATCATTATCTGAAACTATCAGTTCACTCAATGTAAAAAGTTTGCCACATTCGCACTATCCAAAATCCCACCCCGAAGCTTTTCTACTACAATATCGAGCCTTAGAGAGAGTGCATGAGATCCTTGACCTAGTTTCCTAAATGACATCATGACTTTTGCCAAAACTACCTACTGTGATGCTTGTTTGGTACTGTGTCCAGAAGCGTGTTCTATAAGTATATTCGCATTACTGGCAACTATTACTCTCGAGCTGATTATATCCCACTATACGTCAACTATGTTGCTCCTGAATTTCAGAAGGCAATGGCAGGAACATAACATGACTTGGAATTCCGCTCAAAAACCACGTGTTGGCCTTGGATGTGTCTGAACAAACATTCAGTTTTAAAGAGTGCCTAGTTTTTCGTTAAATTTTGATAGATTCTCCTTCAACGGATCGAATAAAACTACCCGTAGCACTGTACTAATCACGCACTAGTAGGACTTGAGAGAGCTGAGGGAGAGGTGCCATCTCTCCCTTGTTAAAAAACAAAAGATGACTGTCAACACCTCTGTGAATGGTAATGCGACTTTCCCATGGAAGAGTAAGCAGAACTTGGCTAATTGGGGTCGATCCTAATCGCGGTTATGCGTTTAAACAGTCCATGGTGGTGTGCTACGTTTGCTAAAAGAGAAATCTCATATATATCAATGATCTGTGCAGAAGAGTTCTGAATATAATACGCACTAACGCGCCATAATACGCGCTTTGTTCTTTTAATACTAATAATATTAAAGTCTAAGACTGAAATAATAAACCTTCGTATACCTAATAAATTTCAGCGTTTTAAACAAGGAAGATTAAGAGTCTGGATACAACATTAGTAGATGAAAGTGATGTTTTATATGACATTGTAACTAGTTGCTCGTATGCTGCGTGCAAATACTGATGTTGACATTCGTAGTAGCAAGTATGGTAGTATGTTTGTAAGTACTAGCAACTGTATGCCTTTCCCCATGATGTAAGAAGGTGTATAGCAAAGCGGTTATTATCGCCAGAGTCTACCTGGGGCAGCGCCAGTTGTATGAAATAGCGGTCTCATGTGAGAGAGCGGCACTTTTCATCTCATCTTATCTTCCCTCTGGCTTACGACAGCTTAGCCTTTAGTTTGATAACTCCTTTTCTTGATGCCATCTTTTCGCCCTTGACTCAACTTTTCTGGGCCTCGATGAAATCATAGAGCTCTCAAAAGATAGGGAAGTAGACTCACGGCATATCACTATTTTTACTCCTCTACAATCTTCATGTTATTCATCATTGTTAGCAGTGGTCTGGCTCATAAACACTGCGCTAGAAGGACTGTTTCTTAGTGATTCTTCGTTTTATTTCAGTGAGGCTATTTCAGTTTAATTCATATTTTAGACAGCAGAAGATTTAATTCAATTCAATTGTGGGAGCCCGATCCAGTCGGGAGGACCATTGACTTACGTTTTTGCCTGAAAAGGTCAATGTCCCATCTCCCCAGTACAGCCCCTAGACAGTTGAAGATAATCCCGTATTTAGTCCTTACTTGGTAATTATGTTTTATTGAATAGTCCAAGTGTGATGGTTACTGATGAGCGCAAATCGGTTCAACTGATTCAGCCTAAACCTCCACTGAAAGCGTTTTCAAGCGACCAAGCGACAAGGCGATTACAGGGGACTTCTGCGAGGCGACTGGGACGCGACTGAGTTCCTCCATTGGAGGAGACTTGTCGCGCGAAGTCCGTGGTGGTGTGCAGTGGACTGCATTTATTTTTGGTGAAGTACTACACCATGGACCGCATAGATAGTTATTATTTGCTGGATAATGCTCTCTTAAATGTTGTTCGGAAGAGAAGGAAACGACGAATGTTCTGTATGAACCCAATATTGACAAGGAGGCAAGGTTTGGGTGAATTCAACCACCTCCACGACGAGCTGAAGGGAGATTCGGAGAAGTTTCGTAATTATAGGATGGACCTACAAACGGTTACATTCCTGTATAGGGTTTGTGACAGTTGGAGGGGAAGAAATGTCAAGGAGGATGAGGTGGTGTGAGATGGATGACTATTAGAAACACATTACTATCTTCTTTTAATCATTGTTCCGGATAATATATACATATAAAATATGTGGTTTAAATGGCCCTACGAGAGCTCAATACACTGATGCGAAATTAAGAAACAAAAAGTGAAACGGAAAGGAACTTCAAAAACTAAATTTTTTATATTAAGTTTCATTTTTTGTTTCTTAGTTCTGCATCAGTATATATATATGACAAGCATTTTTGCTTTATTTTAACTGGGATTTTATACATAAATGGTAGGTATAATACAAACGATAAACCTACAATAAAAATTAATAAAAGAATACGGGAAACTATTTTGGATTGAACAGCCAAGCTTGATCAATATCAAGTAGGCAGTGGGCAGTGAAAAGTAGGGGAAGTTCTTAGGGGATTTTTGGTGGATTAGTACTGACTGAACAATGGATATTTTTCTAGGAAAAAGTCGCATATGGGCTAGCCCCAGGAGGTAGTGGGGAACGACTTGAATTCAGTTTGCAGTATCTACATTTCCGTTTCGTTGACTAGGTGATTTTACTCCTCTTGTGGGGATGTACAATATCCAAGCCATTTTGCCTTTACATAAAGGAACCTAATAAGAATTTCTCCATTTCTAAGAGCGTCTAAAGTTGATAGGAAAGCCGAATTCGTATAATAATAATAATTGTGTTTTACGAATTACATTCTCGTTAAATTATCAATTTTTATTGTATCCATACAACGAACTTCTACATGCTCTATGATTCATGGAAGATCCTGCCCAGCCTGCCTCTCCTCAAACTACGCCACTGGCTGCCTATATTCCTTGTAGTTGTTACTACGCTCCATAAGTAGGCATCACTGGTTCACCGTGGGTTGTCAGTCCCGAGCCGTTGTACGGGGATCCAACAATCTGAAAGACCATCCGTCACAAATTCAGTCACAACAGTCTGACACGTTTACATTAGAAGAGACATCGCTGCCGATAACAACGTCCTTTCAAGTCATCCGTCCGTGAGAGTCGATAACATAGTGTCCAATCGCCTCGGAGTTGATCCCGAAACCAAAATGGAGCCCTCAAGTGGCTGCGCCATAATATTGCTAATCACAAAAGATTAAAATAATCACCGCTTGCTCTCATAATATGTCGAAAAAACCGCGACACGCTCCCGGCATTTGGCAGTGAACTTTCCTTTTTATGGCGTATAAAATTTTACGACTCTATAAATCCTGTCAGACAAATGATTCTTCAGCGACAAGGCAATCCGGAGAGACTCGAACAATATAAACAAATCCTTCCGTCAATATGTTGTGGTTTCGACCTGCGTTAACGGGTGTTATTGTTTCTCTGATGGGTCCGGTTAAAAAGCCCATGCTCAAACTCTTGTAGTTTGCAAATATAGCTCTGGCTAGAAATCTACTGTATTGCTTTTATTCTCATTGAAGCAAATTAATTTTTCTGCGGTATCAAATATAGATATTATACGTTTATAATTCTACAAAATGCCAAATAACGTAGAGCCCCCCCCCCCCCCCCTTTTACCCACCAATTTTTTGTATTGGCTTAAGTAACTTCATATAATTTTATAGGGGCTTGGCCAACCAGAGCGTCTTGATTAGCTTTTTAATTTCAAATGAATGAATTTTAGTTATCCCAAAGAAGTTACTAATTAGCTAGTACAAATAACTAACTTGTTACGTAATATAATAAATTACTCGCTTCACCCTAATTTATTCATTAAACCAATTTTCTTGAATTTTGCAGACACGTTTTCAGCGTTCGTTGTGTAGGTAGGTAGGTAAATAATATTTTGAGATTCACTTATTTTAAGATTCTGGTATATTATTGTCAATAATGAACCATTGTAACTGACCGAGAAAAAATTGTTTCCTCAGTGATTAGCTCTCTTGATGTAAGTATTATCTTCCTGAAATGACAGGTGCGATCCTACACCTAATATAACTTCTTTTTTTAACCAAGTAGAATTCGAAATTTGCACTGCTTCACGAATTTAATTATTGAACTAAAACTTAAAAAAAAAAATGGATAAAATAAAATTAAAATTAAATCTCTAAAAAAAAAAAAAAAAAAATCTAAAACCTTAAATAAAAAAATTAAAAAATCCCTCTACTCTAAAATCTTTGTGTTTAATTATCTATATTAAAATAATTGAACTAATCTCATCAATACGGTTTTCTAAGATGTATGCCCCCTGCCCCCCACCAAGGGTTCCCTGCCGCGCCTTATACAACTAGCGCCAGCGTGGCGTCATTGAGGCAAGTCAGACCAAATATTATTTTATAGGTACATGTAGGTAACTGTTATTGGGTACACGTATCACATGTTCAGAATTACAAGTTCCAAGTTAGAAATTCATTAGTACTATTATGGCCTATGTTGACTTATATTAGGACCTATGTTGACCTGCGAGACTAGAATATCGCCCCTTGCTGTCATCAACAAATGGTATAGAAAATTCTGAAGTAGCTACTGTTCTAGGGCTATCAAGACAGACCAACAATGCCAGACCAACAGTGAAATGGTGACCCAGTCATCAGTGGAAACTCATTCCGCCCGGCAATGGGTTCAGGTTGAAATACAAATTAACAAACACTACAACCCAACACCTGCACTAACTCGACGGGTAAACATTTGACAGAAGTGAGCAGTTAGCACGTTGATATTCGATGTAATTTACCTTACCTACGCACACGCCTTCCTCGCGAAACGAAATACGCATGGTCAAAGTTTTTCGAACCGGCAGGTATTCCATCAGATACAAAGTATTGTGAAGAACATGAAAGATTCCGAGCATGAATAACTGCACGCTTTCAGGGCCGTCGCTAGAGAAAAATAGTGAATGGGGCTGTATTATAAAATTCCTAACTGAACCAAAAGTTTTCCCCAGGGAACAGGAAATTGATAGAAGAAAATGTGTAGTATCACTTATAAATGAAATGCTACCTACAGTTGATATCTATTGCCTAAAAGTACCTATTTAATCCACGTAACACCTCTGTAAAGTGACCATTTTCACGTTAGTTGCCATACGAGAATTTGGTAACATATATTTTGTAGTAAAACCGCAATATTAGTAGTAGATTAAGATAATAACTGCCGTAATTATTCGAAACTAAGAATGTATAACAAATAACCTGGATAAATCTTCCAGATATTATTTAAAAAAAAAAAGAGGAGATTTGAATGATAAGGAAATATACAATTATTAAAGCTTTTATCTCTACACGATTAGTGTTTGAAAGGTTGAGTTTTCACTGGAAGAGGATATGCCAACTATTCAATTTGGCCCATGCTTGTACCACAGCACATCTTCTACGTCAAGATTCTCTTTTTTGTATTGCAATTGAAGCAATGGTCATTGGCACTCATCAGTCATTGTAGCCTTTCAACTATTTTCAAATGTTTCAAACTACTGAATTTTCTTACTGAACTACAGGGTGGATTGGGATGAGTGTGAAAAATGTTTTTGGGTGAAACTACCAGTTGACTGAAAATGGAGAAAAACGACATCAAGCGCAATGTTCTATCCTAATCCGTTTTCGAGATATAACATAATTGGGAAATGCTGTGGAATTTGTACGAAAAATGCCAGTTTCATGCACAAAATGAAAATAACTCAAGCCTTTCATAAATACCTAGCACCTACAGTTGGGAAAATCAGGATTAGATTAGGATTATACTTCAAAACAGGTCTCTTCGAATTAAGGGTTTTATTGCTGTTACGTGCACAACTACATTATTGACGACCACATGATATAAATTTTTTTGAGAATAATTTGAGTTCAATAAATGGGACATGATTTTGAGTTCAATAAATCACTTTTTTTTTCAATGTGAACGCAGACCAAACCAAGCAGACTAGTTCTCATTTTTTTTTAATACTTCTATTTCCCAAAATATTCTTAAGTGCTATTTTAGAGGAAATTCGTCTGACGGCGGTTCAGTTGTAATAGCCACCTGCAGAATATCCCAAGGCCAAAGATTGAACTAAATCACTCTAACTTCGTGCCAACCTGGCGAAATGAAAGAATGTTGCATGGGTCTGGATGAACAACAGAAATGTACATGAGATCATAGTGCCCACTTCGGGTTGTTATAGTGATGGATACCAAAACTCGAAAAGCGACAATTATACTAATATACGTATAGATAATTTTGTCATGTGTTGGTATAAATAAGATTTGCTTCCTCACTACTGGAAGCATTGTGTTCGTGATTGAAGACGAAATCAGTCCTCCAAAATCAAAATTTCCCCTTGCTTTTTCGCGTTTCAGAGCTTGCTGATCAATTTTGGTTCCGTGCCTGTCTGTATGCATGCGGTAAATCCTTGTCACGCCTAAAACTAAACTAAGTTTCAGTCCGATTCCGATGAAATTTTCAGGGGTTGTGCGTGTTAGCTCCTAGATGGTCCCCTATAATTTTCTATGCCGTTGAATCAACAGTAGCCTGTGCGCATACGCAAACTTGAATTTCTCATAACGTCGATTTCTCATCATCTGTTGGTTCGATTTCGTTCAAATTTGGTAAGTAATTGGGTATATGTCCTAGAAAAATGCCCTATAAATTATATCGCGATTGGTAGAGTAATAACCATTGCACATGCGCGAAACTAATATCGATTGACACAGGCAAAACTCCGAGTCTAATGGAACAATTTTTATTTTCAGGGATTGTGTGGGATAGCTTGTAGACAGTCCCCTATAACTTTCATTGCCGTCACATAAATATTAGTCTGTGTGTAAGCGCTAAAGTTAATTTATTATAACGTCGATTTCTTATCATCTATTGGTCCGATTTGGTTCAAATTCGGGGAGTAGATAAGTATATGTTCCAGGGAAATTCCCTATGAACTACATCGTGATTGGTGGAGTAATAATATAGCGCATGCGCTAAACTAAAATTGATCGACACAGACGAAACTCCGAGACAAATTGACCGATTTTTATGAAATTTTCAAGGATTGTGCGGTTTGGCTCCTAGACGTCCCCCTATAAATTTCTTTTACGTTGGAAATATATAGCGGGGAAATATATATTTCTTTTATGTTGTAAATATTATTTTCTTATAACGTTGACTTATCAGTCATTTCGACTCGCACTTTGTTCTTCAACTAATTCTATACGTTCATGCGGCGCCCCCCTGGCCGCTGTGCACAGTGTTCCGATTCTGGGGGTTTTGGTAGAAAGAAGTCCAAAATGACGAAAATTGAGACTACTGCATATGGCGGTTCCATAACAATAATAGCGGAATCTAATAGAAATAAGATGAATAGAGATGAAAAAATCATTTTGAGGCCTAATCGTTTCATTGATGAAGTTATCTAAAAATAATAATAAGGTTATTTTGGGGAGGGATCGAATAGTGGTCAACCCGGTTGCCATTGGCCATACCCGTCTTACTCACAAACACCTGCTTAGTGCAGGAGCTCGAAATGTTGTGCGTGGCAGGTGTGGGGGTGATCGATCTGTCCATCCGCCACTTTCTGGAGGGCTGCCCATCCCTTGTGGACCTCTTAGTCCAGCATTCACCCCCTCAGTGGTCCGAAATAAGGGCGAAAGTGCCCTTTGACCCTCGAAACTCAGAGAAGGGCACTTTTGCCCTTATTCGTTAGTCGTAGAGGTCTGCAAGTGTCACCATTCGATTCAACGTGAAAAATTACGTAAAATTCGACATTTAAATCATAAAGTCGTGGGGGATCGTTTTTTCCTGAAATCCATCGATTTTCGTTAAAAATACCACGTTTTTTCGCATTCAAAAGCCGTTTTTTCTCCTTGTTGTTACTTTTATCAATTTTTTGGCTATACCGTTAGAAATCTGATAAGATTTTGAAGTTTTTACTGTACTTGGAAACGACTGTTCATTTTTTTTTATGGAGGGAGGAATCAGATTGAAAAAACCCAAATTTTTAGAATTTTACAAAGTTTGTACTTTGACCTCTTTTTTCGGTATCTTAACTCTCTTGAATAATTATGATTTGGCATAAAAAAGATAGGAAATTTGACGTTCTTTCCAACGGTATCCTCAGGTTTGAGAATACTCAAAGAATGATGGGGTCACAGCCATTTTTAGGAGATAAGGTCGAAAACACGAAAAAAATCTTGGATCGTCAATAACTCGAAAACGAAGCCTCTAAAAAATAACACTTTATGGGACACTTTTTGTTGCAAATTACTTGTAGAATTGCTCCCTGAAGTCTTGCCTACTTAAGTTGAGACACCCTGTATAGTAGCATGTTTATAGTTATTTGCCTATTTTACATCTAGTCTTAGTTGTATTATTTTATTTTTGGGTTTTTTTTCATCCACTTTGGGGGCTAAACAGTGGTCATCACTGTACCCCTCATTTTTTCCCCCCTTCCGAGTTGCCAGTGGAGTCCATCAAGGATGACAACATGGCTCCCCTTAGAATCGTACCACTTCCAGTGTCCCTTTAGACACCTTGTTCAATGCCGCTAATGACCCTTCTGGTTGAGATGCGACTAAAACCTTTAAAAATACACTGCCAAGGAAATGGCACATGAGCTTCCTCGTGACCTTCACAGTACGTCACCATTAAATTCCAGAAAATCTAGAAACGACCGGTTCTGGCATCAGGGAATTAATAAGATGGGAAATTGGAAGCTGAATGGTACATATAATAAATGAAAATAATAAGGAAAATTTTGATTTTAATATGGGACCATCCAGGATGTAGTCCGCATGTTCCCTGAAAATTTCGTCTAAATCGGATCAAAACTGAAGGAGTTTTTAATTGATTTACAGGATTTCATTAATATTTTGATCTAAATTCATGATTAAAACATCCTTGGGGATATTATTTGGCAACTTTGAGCATGATAAATAAATTCCCTGCAAATAAATAAGTTCCCTGCAAATAAATTCCCGGCATGATGGGCACAATCACTGGGCACCTCAAGGGACTTTACCGGGACCATCTCTGAAAATTTGAACAAAATCCGATAAAATTAACTAAGCTGTGACCGTAACAAAAACATCACTTTCGCGCATGCGCCTAGCGTACCGCTTCTGATGATTGCGAAGAATGTGATACGGGACCTCAAGAAACCTTGCCCGCATCATCCCTGAAAATCTGACCGAAATCCGTTCACAATTGCCTGAGTTATGACCGAAACAAGAAAATTTTGTTTGTGCCTGCGCAGAGGCTACCGTTGATTCGATTATGGCGGAACTGATAGGTGACCATGTAGAGCTATACCCGCACGATCCTTGAAAATTTGGTTAAAATCGGATCAAAATTGTGGAAGTTATGGCTGTTACAAGGAAATGTGGACGGACAGACAGACAGACAGACACGGAACCAAATTTGTTCAGGAGGCTCTGAAACGCAAAATGCGAGTGGAAATTTTGGAGCAAAAAATTTTTTTTCATTTCGAAAGTGAAAACAAAGCTTCCGCTGCCTTGCAGTCTCGGAAGCAAAAAAAGTTTCTTTTCAGGTACTTAAATTTCTGAATTTTCAAAACGATTCAACATGGTAAAATAATTTACGAAAATTCGCTCATACGATCGTGCTGCATGAATGGAATTTTTTCCTTGTTCCTGGAAGAAGTGGTGAGTTGTAGGAAGTTGAAAATGGAAACAGAAGTTGTGTCCCCCCCCCCCCCTCCTCACCCCCGCACCTCACGCCAACGCGGCGTCCTGGGCGTGGGACGTGCTTAGCTCCTTTCGACACCCCCTCCCCTGTACAGGTCCCCCCCCCCCACCCCTGTACAGGTCGTTGAGAGATGACGCCACTTATCCTGGAAGGCCGGCGAGCGAGGGGAGGGAAGGGAGGATAACTACATAATTCTTCACCCTCTCCCGCAAAAGCCGTGATTGCTGTTGTGCAACAGGCTCCGCCACTCAACAGCAAAATCCCCTCCCCCTCCACGGCGTTTCATCCCGGAGCCGTCACCCTTCCCGCTTTCTCCCAGGAGCAATTATACGAGCGGGCCTGGAAATCGCTCCCAGGGGTGGCATTCCGGGCAGCCGAGCCATTTGTCCCCGTTTACCCCCCAAACGCTCTCTGCCGCCTCCTCTCACGCCCCTCTCCTTCTCCACCATCCCTCCTCCCCCCATCCACCCCCTCCTCCCCTTATTTAATATTTTCTGCCACCGCGCTTCACATAACCACTTCATCATCCCCGTAAGTGCTCCCTCGTCGCACATTCACCACAAACACAAATTCTTCACTTTTTAACGGGCTCACTTTATTGTTTCCGATAAAATGACTTACTAGAACTCACCACCGATCCGGTAGATCTGAGCAATTATTCCAAGGGCCAATTACAGCAAAAGCTCGCTAATCGCTAAAAAGCTTTTAACTAATTTCTTAACTTTCGCGTTTAGAGAAAGTGATATCCCGCAGATAAAGAACCTAAAATGCCATGTACCGGAATGTACAGATAACCTTCAGTGCTGCTGTGAAGTAATACAACAAGTAGCTTCTGTTCGATACCTAGGCGTGGAAGTTGATCAGAACCTAAGATGGGACAAACACCTGAAAAAAGTGACATCCTCGATGAGAAAGATGATCCATGTGTGTAGGGAGCTGAGGAACTTTTTAGATATTGATACACGTAGAATGGTATACTATGCGCTCATCCAGTCGCTCATGATCTATGGTGCATCTGGTTGGGGAGGATGTAGCGCTTCCCTTCTTGATTCGTTATTCCTGACTCAGAAGCTCTTAATCAAAGTCTTACTTAAAAAAAGGACAAGATATTCGACAGAAGCTCTCTTTAAAGAGTTCGCGGTACTCAACTTGGGAGAGCTAATTGACAAGATAACTATAATTAAAATATATAAAGATTTACATAGCAACCAACTGAAATTTTTAGATGAAGGAAAAACAAGAACTTGTGGGCAATTTCTTTCGAAACTGCCTTTCCGTAGGACTCACCATGGCCAACGGGCGTATGATTACCGGGGAGTAAAACTGTTCATTGCCCTACCCCATGAGCTCCGCTCTATTTCTAAAATTGAAAAGTTCAAAAAAGAACTGAAAAAACACATAATAATGAGGCAATCTGAGACCCATTAGATAATATTAAAACTTTAAGATGGTAACTGAATAATTCCTATGTATTCTGATTTACCCGATGTATATGTACCTATTGATTCTAATTTACCTATATTTACTTACAAGATGATTATTGAATAAGGTATTGAATGAGTGTGCTGATTATGTATTACTCCTCCCCACAGCACAAGTCTACGACTTATAGTGGGGAGTAGCATTTATTGATTTGTGTAACTTTTTTTTTGTATTGCAATACCTATCTAAATAAATGCGTTAAAAAAAAAAAAAAAAAAAAAAAAAAAAAAAAAAAAAAAAAAAAAAATCGTGATTGGGCCAATTAACGTTGCACTAATCCCTCCTCTGTAATCAGGGCCTTCGCGTGCTGGCTAATGTGTTTCAGGTGGTCAAAATAAAAGTTTTCGAAAACGCTGCAAATTATTTCACAAAGGTTTATTATTTTTTCAATTGAGTATGATCGTAGTTTTAGTTGGCGTACGTCATAAGGCCCGTCCAGACTCCTCGGCATGTCCTATTTCGAGTTGCCACAACCTATACTTCTATAATTATATACGTATGTTTATATTTCTCGATTTGAGCTCCTATCTATTCAAATAATCATTGCCTTAATTCGCCCCCCTGGACCCCCCCCCCCCCCCCCCCCCCGGATGTTATTACTTTGAGCCTGACTGCTGAAATGTAAAAAACATGGAATCATGTTTTAGCTCCTCGCTCTCACTTTATTATAGAAATGATCACAACGATTGAGCTCTTGTGAGATGATGATCTCCTAATAGAAACTCGCGAGTAAACATTCACTTTATCATAGAAAGAGGCTAAAGAGGCTACATATGAAATTACAGCTTCTTATAGTGTAAAGTATGGAAATTACCTATTAAAATGATTTAACCACCGCTTCACAAATCAAACCGTTCTCGCAATATTCGGATCACCTGCTATGAATCACATAATCGAAACACCAGCTCAATGAAATCATCAGAAATTAACAAGCGGTTGCAATCATGTTCACAATATCAATAATTGAGAATGATCACCTGTGTGTAAACAATTATTCATATAACCATGCTCATAACTGAGCTTGTTGGCCACGCACTTTGCAGTAATTAATATAGTATGGTTGGATAAATCGAGAGCTTTCGAACGAATGGTCAACGAATTTTGTGGGATGAAAAACGACGAAATATCATATCCCTAGCAACGACTCGGTTGTAAGCGGAAATCATCACAATTATTGGCGCTCCTTTCATCTCACTTTTCGGCGGGGGATCCATCGAAAAGTACATACATCATTATCCAAGTACGTACGAAAAGTCGAGAGGATTTGTTATTAAATATGCGTAGGCAAAGCATTGGTATCAACACACAAATATGACCTAGAAAAGCTGTAATGCCCTGTTAACTAGATTAGGAAGAATATATTTGACTTATTTCTTAGCTATTACCTATATATTTTTCTAATGATAACGTGTAAATGGACCTGAACTCTTTGTAATAATCATTGATTTAATACAATAAACAACTTACTACTACTACTACTACTATGTGACCTAGAAAAAAACATATATTCATGCCTCGAAGGAACATGAAATTCGAAAGCAATACAAGTGTAGGACGTTTCCCACGCCACCCTGGAGGTACTCCCTAGGTCTCGTTACCTCACAACCGGAGGTTCACCGCCCTATTACGCTTACACTATCATATCGCTCATATTTTTCCATCAATATTCATTTGAAAGTTGTGCATTTTGAGATGAGTGAATTTTGTCCTAACATGAGAATAATAATTACTAGGTCGTGCAGTTGTGGTCGTGCATGATCTGGTCCTAAAGTTTTCTGTTGCGAAGTCCTACTGCCCATTGCTATCCTAACCGAGGAATATTTGCTTGCGCAGTTGTCGTTGAGCAGGTTGGAGTTTTAACACGTCAGTCTAACACTCAAAGCTTCGAAAAAGACACTTTTTCGCCCGTTTTTGGCCCATAGCATCTATGCGAGTAAAGCGATCGGGATGGTTAAACGTTAGGACCAACTAGACCCCAAATGGAGTCTATGTGCGAAAGAACGAGTTTTTTAAGTCAATTTTTGGGCCTTTTATGGCTCGGACGGCGAACGGCGGACGGCGAACGGCGGACGGACATTTCAAATTTGGATTCTACTCACCTTGAAACGTAAAGTGACAAAGTTTGAGGGGGGTTATAAGAATTTTTTGCTATACGATCACATAGGCTTATTATTGGAAATAATAAACCAAAAAACGTCTTCAGCATACAGGATTGTAGGGAAAGGTCTCAAATCGATGAAATTTACTGGAATCCTCCCTGCGTAAACTCTATGCCCAGATTTGAATGTACCAAATAGAAAACTATTCTGCGGAACCTCTAAGGACATTATTCCTCAAAAATCTAATATTTAATTTTTTTCCCTTCTTCTGATCATCTTGACTTGGACTGGGATGTTTCGCCTGAATGTTTTAAGAAATAATATTATCAAATTTTTAACAATAAACGAGTTTGCAGGTGATGGGATCGTTTTCTATAAGACGCAACATATCAAATTTCCCGTACAAAAGATCGTTTCACATTAATCTGTATCTCTATTTTGATTATATTATAAGAATGAAACTCCGTCTGTCTGTTTGTTTGTCGTCTCTATGCACGGCCAAGTGGTTGAGTGGGGGGATCTTCTTGGTTTTATCCGACAGGGGGCAGAAATTTAAATCCACGCATCCAAACATTTCGAGTTTTACGACACTCTGCTGGGATTCACGCAGATGCTTAACTAATTTAGAATCCCCAGACGCATAGCCCTAGTTCGGAAGAAGCAAAGGTGGGTGCGAAAATGGATTGGGCGACAGGGAAGGGAAATGGGAGTTTTCCATTCTGATAAAATGTCCAACAAGATGGGACCTTCAATCCAACATCTTAAATTCAGTAGACTCACACTTAACCGGCCACCTATAGAGACCAGAGCCGGTCGGCGTTTTGGCTGGTTAATCCGATGTGCCGGCACTTTAGTAAGAAAAATTAACTGCATGAGTATTTAACATATATGCTTAGGGATCATGGGGGATGAAAGGGTTCCGAAAACGTGAAAGTTTCGGGTTTGGGATCATGGGAAGAGAGCCCGAGGAACCTTTCCTATTATCCGACCTCCAGTGTCTCCAGCTCGGCCTACAGATAGCCAAAGCATCGTTTTCTTTCTTATCTAGTTGTTGTTTAAACTATAACTAATGAAACAGGGAGACTGAATCTAGTTGTTTTTGAACAATAGCCAATGAAACTGGAAAACATTAGTCTTATTAGCCTTCAGTCACTCCTAGGTCGTTGCAAGGGTCATTAGCGGCTGAATTTCGTTGCTCTTTACCGTATTGTTAAAATAAAGGAAGGCGCTGTCCACTTTTTAACAGAAAAAGGGACCCTCCCGTCCACGATGATTCGCCCAAAAGGCCACGAATGCAAACCTTTGGAGAAAAACATGACAGGAGGCAGCGTAGAATGTATGTAGGGCAAAGCCAAAATGAGAAATCATTAATATGATATAAAACGTTGATACTGTATTCTGTGGTACCTATTGTAGTTTTCTATGAATCGTATTCGAATTTAATTACTTAATTAATTAATTGATTACTTAATTTAATTAATTAATTGTTCAACGCAGGTTTTTTTGTGATTCAATTTGTAACTAATATCTACTACGCGTTATTGCGTACTTCGAGTAGGTGCGTGGCGGGAAGCGTCATCTTCCTGGTCCAGCGCGACGCCAGCGGCACGTATCAACTGACAGGAAAACAGTGTTGAAATAAGAGCAATAGCCCTCCATAATAATTATATCAAAGTACTAACTAGAGGCTGCGCTGGAGGTAGGTAACTACTGCCGGGCGGATAACAGAAAAGGTACGAGCCGAGTCCCGGCGACTCGAATTGTTGTGTTCATGTTTGATGAGGTTGAGTTGGATGTTGATTTCTCCAATCGAACGATTCATGGATATTTGAACGAATTATGGATGTATGGATAAATGAACCGTTCATGAGCTGGCGTGGGAAAAATTAGGTATGTTGTTTCATTGTTTGTCGATTATTTCAAATGTGAGAGAGAACAGGACGACCACCACATTTATTGTTCAGTATTTTTAGCATAGTTGTAGTTATGAAATCATTTAATTTGAGATGGAAAAAATTAGAAATTTTTAATCACACCTGCATGCTGTGTCAGCCTGCTGAGAGTTCTCAGTCTGTAGAAGTGGGAATATTTGTGACTAAGTCTGGGGGAGTAGAAATAAGGGGAGCACAGCCAACAGCAGGAGCATTCGGAGGACCTCAGTTGGGAGCACACGAACGTAGTGGGATGGTGGCTCAATTGGCTGATTCATTTTACCAACTAGTTAATTGCATATCGGCACAGCAGTTATAAGTGATCTTTTTTTTAGTGAGCACAACGGGCGCAATTCCGCTCTAAAAGTGCAAAAATTTGAAATACGAGTTTTTGAAGATATTTAATTGCCTCATGTAATACATGATTTAGGGGTTTTTTTTCGTGACGAATCACGTGATGATGTTCATTTATTGGTGTTTGCGACACCAACTTGGGAAAATACCGAAAAAACTACATATCAGAACGCTTTGGCTGTGTGGAAATGAGTGAAGAAAAGTGCAATTCTGGTCGATTTTTTAGTGTTTTTTTCAAGTAGGTGTTGCAAATATTACTAAATGAACTTCGTGGTTCAGCACGAAAAAAAACCCTCAAAATCATGTATTACATGTGACAATTGAATAGCTTCAAAAACCCAGTATTTCAAAATTGTGCACTTTTCGAGCAGGATTGGGCACTATCGGAGCGGAATATCGCCCGTTTGTACGCATTAAAAAATTCTTGTGATGGGTCATTCCTTCATGAAATTTCACATAGAAATCAAATGTGCAATAAAAAATGGGGGTTCTAATTTGAAAACAACGAAGTTGATGTTAATTGCACACGTTTACGCAAATGCGCAATGCGCAGATGCACAATTTTGTCATTTTTGAAATTGTATTAGCGTTTGTCCAACTTTTTTACACCGACAATTAGGGAAAACAAAGGGGGGGGAGGGGAGTCCTATATCATGGACCAACCTGGTTCTAATAATTGAATAAGAACTATCAGAGTGTTGAGCATGAATTTTAACATTTTTGAAAGATCTTTTCATTGCATTCTTCAATTTCAATCTTTCATTTCAACTACATTCTCTGTTGATAATGAATTTTTGTCATGATTATGTTTGTCAGAGGACAGTTTTTCACCAATACAAAGTAGCGGAGTATGGCACATGGTGGTAGGTAAAGGTCTTATATCTTTGATATTTACTTGGAATTATCATATCCCAGTAACTCTACGCCCAGACTTGAACGCACCAAACAGTAAACTACTGCGCGAAACCCCTTAAGGAAATTATTCCTCTGAAATCCAATGTTTAATTTTTCCCCTTCTTCTGATCACTTTAGCTCGAACTGAGATGTTTTCCCCGGAGATTTTAACGAATAATATTCTCAAGTTTTGAATATTAATTTTTAATTTCTACATCTCCTCATCAAAACATGGATATTGAAAACGAGTGGTAGAAAGTTGCCAGTTTAAACAATTATGAGTACCGGATTGTTAAATCTCAAAACTAGAAGCATTCTTTACAGAATTCAATACTAAATTTGAATTTTCAACCCGTTCATTACGCAAACCTCTGCAAATATTGATTTTCTTCAATTTTCGACAGCGATTTGCATAATTTGGAACAGTGAGTTTTTTCATTTAAAAATGGCAGTGAAACATAAAACCTGAGTGAAATACGGTCATTCATACCTTCCTAGTTTCTAAATATAACTCGAAATTGAATATTTCGAGGATTTTAATAAAATTAATGCAAAATTACCATCCATCAGACTGAAATCACCTTATTATTTATTATTTTTAGCTAAATTCATCGATGAAACGATTAAAGCCCAAAATGATTTTTTTCTCTCGATTTCTCTTATTTCTATTAGTTTCCGCTATTAGGTAGGGTAATGGAACCCCAATATGCGTTACCATTGATTTTCGTGGTTTTGGAATTTTTTTTCACCAAAACCTCCAGGATGGAAACACTCTTTATGGTTAGCCTTAGGGTGGTGGGGACAGTTTTTGACACCTTAAGAAACATCTTGACTTTAACAAGCAATTAAGTTATGTTTTTTCGTTTGTTCAAACTTGAATCTTCCATTTATTGCTGCATCAGGGTGTCCTAAAACTGCTCGGTATTGAAAAAATCACTAATTGAAGCCGCAAAACATCATAAATTCGTTTTTTCGAAATCATTTTTTTTACCCTTTATTTGACAGCCAAATTTTTAGTTGTACCTGTGATTGACACCCTATGATTGACACAGCAGTTCTTCTGCAATAAATGATTCCGTGTATCAAAAAACATTTATTTCAACATTTTACAAATAAATTAAGCATTTGAACTTAGTTTTATTAATCTAAATATAAAATTAATATGAGTATTCATAAAGAACAAGTTGAAAATATCACCGGATGTTTCATCACAAAATAGGTACAATGTTTTCTCGATACCGTAGGCACAACACGATTCTAATGGTAAGCTCGCAGCTTGTGAGTTGCTATGCATTTATATAAATATAAAAAATAAAGAACGAATAGAGATCAATATTGACAGCACTGTCAATCACTGTGAGGAGCATCAATTTGGGAACTAGTAATTGACATTTGCATTTTCACATGTTATTTATTTTCCAAAAAATGATGGCATAAATGCAATCTACACAAAAAACTGATTGAGAAAAACCATGGAAACAATCGAATTTGAAAATGTGGAGTGCATGGTGGAGCAAAATAAAACGCTCACCTGCTTAGCAAAATCACAAGAAACAGCACCAAAGAAATTACAACACGGGGTTCTGTTGGGTAACCTTCTCCAAATTTCAGAAAAACCCGTCTGAAACCTTTTCCCGCCTCTATACTTTACTGAGAAGGTATTTTGCCTCAAAATTCAAATGGATCAAGCCCGTAAAACACTTTTAAATGCCTTATTATTAAAACTTCTTGGTGAGATGTCCATCACTGGTCCCTCCACCCTACTTGTTTTCTAAAGGTGCCCTCAGGGTCTACCAAATCGTTACTCACCTCACTGCTTATTATGTTAAATGCGAAGAGGGGGACCAACATTTCAAGAGTGGCTAATTATCTGCCCTCATTATTACAATACCATGGCTTAAAACAGGATTTGTTAATCAAGAGAATATTTTTTGTTTAGTTACGAAATTACTTGATAACGGATATTTGGGGGTCAGATAAAATGAGTGAATAGGAGCCCTAATGCGTTACAGATTGTTATTTTTACATACCTACTTTAGCCTCGTCTGAATTGGGGTGGTCTGAGTAAATGGTTGGCGCCAGTGCTGCTACTGTGCCTGAAATAAGGGGTTTTTATATTGCAGTGTGAGGTAGTAAACGTTTGGCAGCATTTTAAAACAAATAAAAGCTAGGCAGAAACAGCGGTACATATTCATTATCGAAGTACCAATTTAAGCAACGCGTTGCAACATATAGTTTAGGTCAGTTTATCTTGAATATGCCGTAGTTACTTTATTTAGCTAAATATACATTTTAAATTGCTTGATGATCAAGATGTAATATTTTTTTGCATCTCAAATTCAAAAACAAAAAACTCTTTTGTATTAAAATATTAATATCACGAGTATGAGGATTGGACGTGTAGTTATATTTAGGGTTATTGCTTTGCTTGCACTTTACAAACCAAAACATCCTCCATCAACATTTGCAGTAAAAGATTAGTTACGATTACATTTTTAGGGTATCCGGATAATGAATAAGTACCGAAACAAAAATCAATAAGTATGAACAAGAGTACAAAAACAAATACATATATTGCTAACTTCAGCACTATCGTGGAAAAAGGTCTGTTGAAAATTTTTTCATAGTTGTGAAATTTAATGAAAACTAAATAGAATTTCTCTTAGCTTTCTAAGTTGATTCTCTCCGATGAAATGAGTGAACTCTAAAGCCAATTTCTTCCCTAAATTGAACGTAATGTTTACATTTGAAAGGGGGCTGTACGAGACTGCAGGGTAATGACAATGTAATGAGATCAGCTGAGTGAGTTCACACTCACAAAAAAGGAATAGAATATCCCACGCAGTATAGGAACAGGAATTTTATTTCTATTCAAATATTTCCTAAGGCGATTTAGAGGTAGGAAGTGAGTTTTAGTTGGTAAGTGTTTGGATGGTACAAGTGTTGTAGGGAGTGTGGGGGGAGGGTTAGACATTTTTAAACCTCTGTTTTTAGCTTGTTGATTTGGAACATGTTATCAAACATCGATAGCAAGAATCATTTTTATTACACAAGTAGTTCCGACCAAAGATTTCTTCCCCCACCACGATGTTAGGGAACCTTTGTATTCGTAGAGGGATTTGAAAACTGTTTGGCCTCGAAAATCAAGATATATATATATATATATATATATATATATATATATATATATATATATATATATATATATATATATATATATATATATATATATATATATATATATATATATATATATATAGTGTTTTTTCTTGCTTTTTTTAACAGCCTTTTGAAAATGTTGGTTCCGCGTATGTCTGTCTGTGTATGGTTAGTTTTTACCCTGGGCAAAACTATGCTAAGTTGGAAATTGAAAGATAGTTCGACGATGGTATTAATGTGATTGGTTATGAATTTTATCACAATTAGATCCATAAACGGCCTAAACGCGAACGTAAAATTCGTAGACAAACGCAAAAGAAGTTATATGGCAAATTATTAAGAACATTTCAGGAATTGTGTTGGTTCTTAAAAGCTTTTATTACCCTCAGATTATTAGAAATTCATGAGCACGTGCTAACAGGAATTTCGACAAATATTTCCCATAAACTATTTACATCACAATTGTGGGGGGGTAGTTTTAACGCAGTCGCAAGGGAATTAAATGCAACATGGATACTGAGGAATCGAACGTCGATTAGTTTACTGAAACAATGATAAGGTATTTTTAGTAGTAGCTAATGAAGACACAACGATTGAATCACCCCCTCACCCTTTATAAACTAAACAGCTGATTGATCAGCTGAGTGGGACACTGCCCACCCATCTTGACAGAAGTTTTCAATGGTGATATAAATAAATAGATATATAAAAGAGAGACTATAAAGGGTGTCTACACCAAGGATGGGCAAAAATCAACAGGTCGATTCTAAAGCTCATTCCTAATCGAAAGTTCCCCTTAGAGATTTTTTTTAGCGCTTTGTTTTCGAGTTATTAAATTTTTTTTCGTGTTTGGTTTGTATGACATTGAAACGGCTATAACATTCCTTAGAATCACTGTAAACTCAAAACTAAGAACACCGTTGGAAAGAACGTTAAATTTAGTATCTACCTGATGCCAAAACAGTATTTTTTGAGCCGACTTAATACGTAAAAAAGAGGCTAGAAAGCAAATTTTGAAAATTTATCAGAATTTGACTTTTTTTTCATTTGTGATTTTGCTCTTAATACAGACTATTTTGGAAGGTCGCTCCACAGGGAAAGCTTTCTGAAAATCTCAGCTTTCCTACGGTATAGTCAATGTTACTTTTCTTCTTTGCTAATTGAAGGAGAAAAGTATGTTTGTATGTTGAAAAACATATTTTTCTATGAAATCAAGGAGTTTCGTGAAAAGTTATCCTCTAAGAAATACGAGTTTGGGGCCGGTTTCTACGTATATTTTCACGATGAATCGAGTGAAAACACTTACAGATCTCCCCGAATTCGTTATAACCGAGTTTTAAACTTTAACTCACGAACTTTTAGTTTCGTTGTTATGCTCAATTTTAGGTGTTTTTAAGGGTAAAACTAGTTAGGTAGTTGAAGTGAAATACTCGGTTATAACGGAGTTGGGGAAATCTGCAAGTGTTGCCATTTGATTCAGCGTGAAAAAATACGCAAAACCGACCCCAAACTCGTATTTTCTTAGAGGATAATTTTTCACAAAAACTTTTGATTTTATAGAAAAGAGTTGTGTCGATTTTTGGTATAGGAAAATTCGAAATCAGCGCGAAATTTCCTGTAAGAATAGCTCATAAAAAAAAAGTGTGTGCCAGTTGTCCAACCTGACCTACTATGGGCAGGTAAGTGGGCCTAATCTACAGACCACTTTCAACCTCTTAAAGAAGAGTTTGGCAAAAGCGGCTTGGCAATCCTCGAAACCTCGTTCACCGTCCTGAACAGGACAGCCTTCAGTCAGGTACCATAATGAACATAATATTCGTAATTAACTACCTTCGGTAGTGAGGAAGCAAAATGAAAAAATATGCGAACTTGCAAATGATAATTCTTAAGCCGTTTATGAACCGTATTTGCTAAGTATATTCAACTATTGAGGGATAATTCAAAGTTCGGCACCATCGAATCAGGCCTTGCCCTCGGAGATAAGCCTTGACGGTTAGGTTCTTATTAGCAAAACGAGGCGAGTTTACAAGGAAGGAGATGCGCAACGTATCAACACAGTAACAACAACAGCACAGTTATGACACCTTCAAGGCAAATAGTGGGCAGTTTATATGGCGCGGGTCGTAATTTGAGAAGAGAGTCCGTAATGTGCATAAAATAACCGGCAGTAAAACTCGGGATTCGTTACGGTGGGGAGGAGCGTTTTGTTTGGGGAGGTTGGCTGTTGCTGAGGAGCTACTGTTGTTGTTGACAATCTGAAAAGAATGGGACCCACCCGCAGCATGGACAGGTAAATAGAGGTATAGTGGACGAGAGCCACGCACTGTGAAGCCGAGAGGGAAACAAAGGAAATCTGCTTGCCAGCGACAAACGCATCCAATGCAGCTTGAAACATATTTGTATTTAGTTGACCAATCAAATTACAATCAATTTCACTTCTAATTTGCTAATTATGGAAGAAATTACGTTTAACCTTGAATCACGTGGTTTTAAAAAAATGAAATCTAGGAGTGTTTTAAATGAACCCATGACAAAAAAGTTCTAGTCATGCAGTATGATCGTATGAGCGAATTTTTGTAGATTATCGTACAATGTTATATTGTTCAACTTTTTGTTTAACGAATAAAAACAAATTTTTAAAACAATTTGAGTTTAAAGAAACAGTTAACTACCAATTTTATGGCAACAAAATGTGTTCTATATAACATTCTGCATTTCAAAATACATTCGGAAATTTCAGCTTTTTAGGGAGTTTTTATCGATTAGTAAGCAAACGTTAATGAAATTTCAGTAAATTTTTCTACATAGTTATTTGCATCAATTTTTTAATGTTCTAGTTCGTTTTTGATAAACTTTTTGACTAAAATATTGCTAAAAATTGTGTTTAACAATTTTTAGTCATTTTTAGTAATTTTGTATTTTTAGGTCATTTTTCGAAATTTTACCAATTCAGTGTGCTCAAAAAGTGTTGGTCTACGAACTCATCTTTTCATTTGAAAAGGTGATTTTTTGGCGCAAGAACGGAATTTTTACCACAATCCTAAGGAGAGTTATCTTCTGGAATGAAATAATGCATTCGTTTCGGAATGCCTCAAAACGGATTTCAATAAAGAAATTTTTCAAAAATTTGTTTTTAAAATTTTTTGGAGGCATTGCAACAGCTTACATTTTTACAAATATTCCCTAAAACTATGTCACACACTCTCAATTTAGATCCAATTTCGATTATATTATCAGATATTATGCTTTTTTTTCCTTCAATCAGATTATGAATAGGTTGATGAATGGTAAATCCTTGCTATACAAATACTTTGTTTTACATCAATCTTACGATTTTGCAGCAATTTAGTACTACTTCTAATTTCATAAATGAAAAATGTTCTATTGGTTCGTATCACAAACGAGACCATCAAAAACGTACTTCTGATACGTTCTCAGCACGTCAAAAAATGTGGCTGTTTCACTTCTAACCATAGATAGTGTGAGAACAGAATGTAAGTCGCTGGTCTCAGTCAAGGCGGGTAAATACATCATTAAGGTAAGGTAATTCGATCAAGCATTTAAAATGTAACAAGTAGAAAAAGTTTGTTTTGAACCGAAAAAACGTGGTTGTTGTAGAGGTGGCAATTAAACACAAATGATGGATTATTAAATCTGGAACTCCTGTGCCTCCAGCCGAATGATCCCGTTTTTAGGACGTCCCCCGTCCTACAGTCCAATAGCCCGTTTATTCGTCTGAACATCAGATCACCAGTTAGTTCGGTTAAGACCAAATTATTCCATTTAACCACACCCCTCCCCCCCCACCCCTCTACCTCTTTTTCCTTACCACAAACACCTCCCTATGGTTGAGGCTAGAAAAAATTGTAATAGCCTGTGATTGAGGTTGACGTAATCTAAACATATTCGCTCAATCAGATCCCCAGTTTGTTCAGTGATGTCGAACATAGGTACCCCTTTTTCCAAACCCCCACCCCAACATCACCCCTATGGGTCGGAATTGAGAATTCCTAAATAGGCTGTGGTTTTTTAGTGTTATCCAAACATATTTTATCAATCAGGTCCTCAGTTTATTCAGTGATGTTCAAGATAACCCCCCCCCCCCCCCACCCTTCCCTCAAAATACCCGTTATGGTTCAGATTTGAAAACTCAAGCAGTTTGTGTTCAAAGTTAGAGTATTCCAAACATTTTTTCGTGTTTTTGACCTTCTCTCACAAAAACGGCCATAACTTCCTCGTTTTCCAGAGTGTTCCCAAATTTGAGGATACGGTTAGAAAGAAAGTTAAATTTCCTATCTAACTAATGCCAAGTTTTTTGAGCCAATTTAATAAGTAAAAAGAGGCTAAAAGCAAATTTTAAAAATTTCTTAGAATTTGAATCTTGTCCATTTGTCTTTCTGGTCTTGATAAATGTACACTTTTTTGGAAAAGCACACCATGCTTCCAACGGTATAGTCAGCTTTACTTTTACTTTGCTAATCAGAGGAGAAAATTATGCTTATGTTGAAGAACTTTTTCTTTTTTTTCTCCAATGAAATCGGGTTTTCTTGAAAAATGACACTCTACGAAAATAGAGTTTGGAGCCGGTTTCCTCGTATTTTTTTGCGCTGAATCGAATGGTAACGCTTGCAGATCTCCCCAATTCCGTTACAACCAAATTTTACACTTTAACTAACTAGTTTTAGACTTAAAAACACATAAAATTGACCACAACCGGCCCCAAACTCGTATTTTCATAAAGGGTAATTTTTAATTTTAAAAACCTTGTTCTTCAACATAAGCATAATTTTCTCCTCCACTTAGCAAAGTAAAAGTAAAATTGACTATAACGTTGAAATGCTGAGTTTCTGAAGAAGTTTTCTCGAGGAGTGCTTTTCAAAAATAGTCTTTATTTAGAGCAGAAAGACAAATGGAAACAAGTCAAATTCAGAGAAATTTTAAAATCTGGCTTTTTAGCCTCTTTTGCTCAAAAATTGATCAAAAATAAAGGCTCTAAAAATATTGATTTAGCGTTAGGTAGATAGGAAATTTAACTCCCTTTCCAACAGTATCGTCAAAATGGGAAACACTCTGAAAATGAGGAAGTTATGTCCGTTTTGTGGGAGAAGGTCGAAAACACGAAAAAAATCTTAAAAGTAGGATTTTAAGCGGGGTTAAAAAAATTGCTAGGAGACAAAAGTTGTTGCAAATTAGTTGCAGAATCGACCCCTTGATTTTTGCTCATCCTTAGGGTAGACACCCTGTGTACTATCTACTACTCTTCTTCCCTGGCTTTGGACCTCTATATCTACTTTCAAGTATCATTTCATAGATCTTGTTCCAGACGACCTAACCATCCTCTCCACTTCAAGGGCTTCACTCCTCCCATCCAGTCTGTTCCTTTGCCCTTCAAATGTAAGTAATTATTTAAATATTGCCTGCTGGCATATCCGTTTCTCGGACCCCTTACAAACCCGTTTCATACATCAGAGAGCACAATCTAGATTTTAACGTTTGTATATTTATTTATAGGGTGTATTTCCAGACGATAACTTCCTTCAAAATACGGTGTAAAAAAAAATCGTTCCAACCCAGAAAAATCCGTCTTGGCAAGATAGATCAAGTTCGTTGGCCAGATCGCTTCAGAATTTATTTTTAGATGAACAATCCCAAAATTTTCGAGTTATGCTGCGTGTCCCAACATTTTCTTTGCGATCTCGTCACACGGCTGTCCCCTCAGTTTTATTCAGGACATGGTTGGCCTCAATGATCAGTGCCTAATTTAATTTTAACCTCAACCTTTCTTTGAGAATTGGCTCTTACAGCCATGCTTTATAACTGAGTACTTTTATGATTGACAGGAGGAACCCTCCAGTCTGTGGGTTCCTTTGAGCAAAACATAACGCTACGGAGACGATGGGGAGGAGCTCACGATTTTGAGATATGCATAGAAAAAACAATTCCAGCCTTATATAGCCTCTTCATCGTATCAACGACATGCCACAAATCCATTGCAACTTAACGGAGAGAAAACAAGAATCAGATTCCAAACTTCCCTCCGCGCGAAGAACCCTCCAGTGATGTAAGCAAATATAGGAGCTCAGAAAACGCTTAAAATTTTGATTTTCAGTGAATAGTTGAGACTACCACTCTGCTCTCATTTAACCGTATTTGAAGCGCCGTTTGCTGAGTCTCCAATGATAATCATTTTCACGTTCGTCTCCTAACTCCGTCAACTTAGTTCCCAATGCTTTTATTTAACGATAGGTAAATGGCAAATAACTTATGAAAAAATTAATGATCTTGAACTTTAGGGTGATTGACAGGGACCCAGTGATTGACATTTCGCCAAAAGAAGTTTTGATAATAAGGCATTTAAAAGCGTTTTACGGACTTGAACCATTTGAATTTTGAGGCAAAATCAGTAAAGTATAGAGGCGGGAAAAGTTTTCAGGCGGGTTTTTGTGAAAACTGGAGAAGGTTACCCAACAGAACCTCGTGTTGTAATTTCTTTGGTGCTGTTTCTTGTGATTTTGCTAAGAAGGTGAGCGTTTTATTTTGCTTCACCATGCCTCCATTTTTTCAAATTCGATTGTTTCCATGGTTTTTCTCAATCATTTTTTTGTGTAGATTGCATTTATGCTATCATTTTTTGGAAATAATCAAAGATACCTAATATGTGAAAATGCAAATGCTAATTACTAGTTCCCAAACTGATGCTCCCCTCAGTGAATGACAGTGCTGTCAATATAGATCTCTATTCGTTCTTTATTTTTTTGTTCTTTTTTTTGTAGCAATTCACAAGCTACTAGTTTACCAATAGAAAGTTGTTGTGCCTATGGTATCGAAAGAACATTTTTTTGTGATGAAACATCCGGTGAGATTTTCAACTTTGTCTTATGAATACTCATATTAATTTTATATTTAGATTAATAAAACTAAGTTCAAATGCTCAATTTACTTGTAAAATGTAGAAATCAGTTTTGTTGATACACGGAATCATTTATCGCAAAAGAACAATCACAGGTACAACCAAAAATTTGGCTGTCAAGTACTGGGTCAAAAAATTGATTTCGAAAAAACTAATTTATGATGTTTTGCGGCTTCAATTAGTGATTTTTTCCATACCGAGCAGTTTGAGGACATCCTAATGCAGCAATGGATGTAAGATTCAAGTTTGACCAAACGAATAAAATTACTTAATTGCTTGTCAAAGTCTCTTGAGATGTCAAACACTGGGGCCACCACCCTGCATGGTCGGGGAACACAAATAAAATTGATGTCAAGTTTGTCCTCTAATATAACAATTATTAATGTATTCTGCAATAAGGAAAAACTTGAAACTTTCTTATTTTACGATGCATTTTGCTTTTCTTGGTAATTATCCGTGTAACAATCCAATTGAACACAACTTTTACGTAGACAAGATTCGTTTTAATTGCATCGTAGTAGAGAAAATCTGGAAGTGTGTTGAAAACGTAGTTTTTGAGGTTTTTCAAGAAAACTTATTGAAAAGAGTTATTTCAGGTATAGAAACAAAGGCAGGAGAAAGCAACTTAAACTTTCCTACAAGAAATTAACCCATCAATCGTTAACAACTTTAGTGGGTATACAAATCGCTGCAAATCGGTTGAAATACTGAGAAAAAGATGGTCGGCCGTAAGTATTGTTTTGTTGGGATTGGTCGGGATGCGGCCGAGGGAAAATAAATGAAATGATTTCATTTATTGTTTTATTGCATGACGTTTCGCCCTCTTACTGAGGACATCTTCAGAGTGGTGTGTCCAGGAAAAAATTTACAACCATCCGAATTTAACGGATTTGTCAAATAAAACAACAGTGGTTCACCAAGTCAACGTCAAAGTCAAGGACTCATGTCCTTGAAAATATCAAGAAAGCAATAAAAGAATGGATAGTAATTATAAATGTCACCGGAAAAAATAAAGAATGGAAAGGAAGAAACGAAAAGGAAAATTAAAAATTACAGCATGAAATTATTCGCATCCATTAGTCAACAAACTGAGAAAAAAGATTTTAATGGTCTGGATGGCCCATTTCGAAGAATTATCGTAAACAACGGAACTCATATGGCTAGTGAAAAAATCTTCAGAAAGCAATCGGTTGAAAACTGAGTGAGTCCTAACTGTAAAGTTCATTTGCATGCTTCGAGTACTTAGGTACATACAGCATATTTACCTATGTTTCTGAGAGATCATATTACCACAAATTGCCAATATCCTAGGCATCGGCTTGCTGCCTTGAAACGGTTCATCAAGTTTTTGGGAAATATTCGGGGTATATTCAGACCAATTGAGAAATGAGGTGGGTAGAGTTTGTGGTGATGGGTTGGGAGTCAGGGTGTTGGAATTGATTGGGTTGGAAGTTGATGTAAATTAAAGAGGGAGTGGTTGAGAGAGAACAATCGCTCCGAGGGGGAGGGTGGTGTGTTGAATCCAAGATGGCGGCCCAGAGTCCTTCTAAATAATCATTACTGTGACCGCGTGCGTGCGTGCGCGTGTGCGGAGAAATACAGGGCCTTCTCCCTATAAACAAGTTGGAATTTAATGACCGAAAGAAGGTAGATAGGGAGCGCGATAGGGAGCGGCGGTCATCAAAATAAAGAGACGTGGAAATTCCTTATTCCTTCCCAGTGCCTGCCACGTCACCGCTACCTGGCCTTTGCCGCCTCACTCTTCTTAGCCGTGGTGTTAATAGCTACCCCTTCATAAAATTTTATGGCACTACCTACCTTTGGCCCGGGATTCCTTGTGCTAGGACCCCTCCCCCTCAGCCCCTTCATTCCCACTGTTGTGATGTCCCTTCACGAAAGGCAAGAGGTGCGGTCGGATCTGACTCGGAACGAACTAAAAACATCAAAAGGAAAGCGACGACGCTCTAGGAAGGTCAGGAAAAACTATTCCAAGTTTCCGTTGTCAGTGAATAGAGCAATAAATTTCTCTTTGATGGAAACATGTCGGCGACCGAGGTAAACTGAGGTAGCCTAAAAGACACATATTGAAGGAACTGCCTAGCGCAAACAACTCTACTGCATGTTATCTAAGGAACGCACCCATGCTCACCCATATGAGAAAGCTGCTCCATATTATAACGCATCTACTGTGGATGGCGACTCTGTAACGGGCTTACGATTCTTCCGAAGGTCATGGACAACTTAGGGGAAGTTTTATAACAGCAATTCCAACTCAGGTTATTATTATTATGAGGGGTTCCAGTCACAATAACATTTACTGTCATTACTACAACGGAAAATATACGGTGGTAGAAATAGGTATAATGATGTCTTGTGGTTGTGTTGAACCCCAAAGGAATCGTGGATGTGAGCCACACAAGTAACCTAATAGAATCAACATACCTACCAAGTTACAACCTGCAACACGAATGTTGACTTCATGAACTGCATGAAATTGGATGTCATTTTACGCATTCAACAGTGCCTTGTTTTCTTTACCTCACAGCCATGACGTCAGTTTTTAGGGAACGCAGGTAGGTGGTGTATTATTTACACTATACAGGGTGCCCCGCATAAGGTGGTCAATACTTCAGGGGTCGATTCTAGAGCGTCGATAGAGGGTCCATTTCTGATCAAAAGTTCCTCATAGAGATTTTTTATTAAACGTTTAATTTTCGAGTAATTTAATTTTCAAAGTGTTTTTCATGTTTTCGATCTTTTGTCAGTAAAACGATCATAACGCCCTCAATTTGAGGGTACCGTTGAAAAGAACAATAAATTTCCTATTGGATAGATACCTGACTTTTATTAAGAATTGAGGTTTGAGACTCGAAAAAGCCCTCTGAAAAGCCAATTTTACCTAATTTGAGAAACCTTTAGTTTTTTCAATCGGGAATTGAACAAGGAGATCTAACTTTTTTAAGAAACAAGAACGGTAATAACTGAGCTAAAATTTCACCTTTTCAACGGTGTAGTCAATTTTACTTTTACGTTGCTAATTAAGGGAGAAAGCTACATTTTAACGTTGAAAAACATTGTTTCGGTTTATCATTTGCAATAATGTACCTTTGTAACCGACCAAGAGAGGAAAAATTTTAGCCCCTCCTGAAAAATTTTCGGTTAACGTTTCAAGATGCGTAGAATCCAAAAATCGAATTAAAAAAAAAAAAAAAAAAAAAAAAAAAAAAAAAAAATCCGTCCATCCGCCATCCGCGGCTTTTCTCCGAAAATAATTGACCAAACTTCATGAAACGCTAAAATAAAGCGTTAAAAGCGTTAAAAATCGCATTTGGGGTCTAGATGGTCCTAGAAGCTCGGCATCATTTGTGTCGACCCTAAAGGGTAGCACTAAAGGGCTAAACATTCAAAAATCGAGATCTCAAAAACTTTCTAGGTAACAGTAATGATTTATTGCATGTCAATGATAAATATGATCCCAAAGAATCGATTAAAACCATCCGCAACGCAGTAAGTTAAACGGTTTGTTTTCCCTAAGGGCTCGAACATCGAAAAACACCGAATTTCTAAGCGCGATTTCTAATGCGCTGCTAGCGGATCTATTGAATAGCCGATCAAGCTCTTAATTCCATCACAGACCGCTCCGATTTCTAACGCTGCGAAATCGAGTTTATCAACTATTGTCCGTGCGGATATACCTACTTACTAGTCAATTGTTCCTAATTGCTAAATTTCATCTCTTAATTTGCTCACAAGTCTACCTATAGGAAGCATTGTTTTCACTTTCAAGAAATTGAAAAGTTGTAGTCTCCACTAAAATCAATCGACTGTTGTTTTCTTACAGTGATAAAATTTCTACTCTCATTTTACGTTTTAGATTATTCTGAATAACTTTCGTTCCGTGTCTTTCTCTCTCTCTCTCTCTCTCTCTCTCTGTGTATGTCCGCAAATCCTTGTAACAAGCTTCATTTCCACAATATTCAACCGGTTCTTATGAAATTTTCATGGTGTGAGCGGGTTAGAGTGAAGATTGTCCCCTATGAATTTCGTTGTTCAAAAATCAATACTCCACTCGGCGCATGCGCAAACGTATATACCATCAAGCATATTTTCCCACGCCCTCGTTGTCCGATCTCACTCAAATTTGGAGGATAGGTGACAGAGATTAATTTGAGCATTCTCTAGCAATTTTAACATAATTCTATCATTAGTAGCTATTGCGCACGTGCGAATATGTATTCCTTTTCAAACGAGCCTAATTTCAACAGTTCTCATCCGATATTGATGAAATTTTCTGGAAATATGCAGGTTAGGCTGTGAATGGTCAACTAATAATTCCATACTTCTCAAATCATTAATAATTTTGCGCATGCGCGAACGTAAATTCCTTCAAGCATAATTTTTTACGCCCTAGTCCCGCTTAAATTTGATGCATAGTTGGAGGACAATGGTTTAATTATTCCATGTTAATTTCAACATGATTGCATCATTATTAGCTCCTGCGCATGCGCGAAAGTGTACTCCCAGAAACAAGGGCTAGTTTTCATCAGAATTTGATAACATTTTTTGGGAATTTGTGGGTTAGGCTGTAGATTGTTCCCAACCAATTTAATTTTTCTCAAATCATTACTTAATTCTGAGCATGCGCTAAAGTAAATTACTTCAAGCATCATTTCCCCGCTTTTTAAACATCTTTCCTGTGAAGCGTAAAATTGCCGAGTCAATCCCTTCTCGGAGGCACGATGCGCCATGTTCTGATACGTAGAAGGGCTATCTAACACAGAAATGATAAACCATTGTGTAATAATTTGCAGCGTTATTCAACCAAATCGAGGGTTTCCTTCAAAAATGACCTTCTATGAAAATACGAGTTTGGGGTCAGTTTCTGTTTATTTCACACTGAATCGAATGGTAACACCAGCTGATCTCCCCAACTCCGTTATAACCATGTTTTACACTCCAACTCACAACATTGAGTTCATTTGGTATGATATGTTGATTGTGTTTTTAAGGGTGAAACTAGTAAGCTAAAGTGTAAAACTCGGTTATATTGGGGTTGGGGAGATATGCAAGTGTTACCAATCGATTCAACGTAAAAAAAATACGTAGAAAAATACCACAAAGTCGTATTTCCATAGGAGGTCAGGTTTCAAAAAAACCCTCAATTTCAGTTAACGGAAAAAAAAAAAAAAAAATGGAAACATTGAAACATAGTTTCCTCCCCTAATTAGCGAAGTAAAAGTAAAATTGACTATGCCGTTGAAAAGGTGTAATTGTGGCGCAGTTTTTACCGTTCTTGTGTCTTGAAAAATGTTGGTTCCCATAGTTTAATTCTCGATTGAAAAATCTCAAGGTTTCCAAAATTACGTAGAACTTACTTTTCAGAGGGCTTCTTCTTGTCTCAAACCTTAATTCATAAAAAAGCTCAGGCATTTATCCGATAGGAAATTTGATGTCCTTTCCAATAGTATCCTCAAATTTGAATTTACACTGTAAATTAAAGGAGTTATGATAGTTTTAGTGACAAAAGGTTGAAAACACGGAAAAAATCTTGGAAATTAAATTACCCAAAAATTGAGCGTTAAAAAAATAAAAATAAATCTTTAAGAGGAACTTTCAAATTTCAAATATTATTGATTTGCGATATACATGGTAGGACTAGGGTCCCTTTTTGGTTTATTATTTCCAATAACAAGCCTATGTGATCGTATAGCAAAAAAGTTGTATAACCCCCCCTCAAACTTTGTCACTTTACGTTTCAAGGTGCGTAGAATCTAAATTTGAAATGTCCGTCCGCCGTCCGCCGTCCGGGCCATAAAAGGCCTTAGAATTGACTTAAAAAATCTGTTGTTTCGCACATAGACTCCACTTGGGGTCTAGTTGGTCCTAACTTCTCGCCAGCTCGATCGCTCCACACCCATGGGTGCTATGAGCCAAAAATAGGTGAAAAAGTGTCTTTTTTTGTGTATATTTCAAGTTGTATTGAAATTGGAGATTTATGAGTGAAAAGAAAATGTTAGCTATTAATTTTATGAAAAAAAAAAAAAAAAAGTATTCTAAATGATACTCTTCTATTCAAAAAGAGATTTTGGATTTTAGGCTATTTTTTGCAATTTTATAGATTTTTTAAAACAAAATTTAATGAAGTTCAAGTTTTTTGCATAATTTCGTACATAAATTGTTGAATGTTCTATTTCATAGTTGATAAACTTTATTTGACCAATCTTATGCTAAAAAATATCAATTTAACGATTCTTAGCCATTTTCAGTGATTTTGTCAGCACATTTTTGACATTTGACCAATTAAATGATATCAATATACAGTATAGGCAACACTTTTATGTGTTGGAATGATGGCTTGGTAATAAATTGCTATGTTTATCAACTATATTAAAAAGCGTAAAATTGTGAGATTCCGCTGCTGTAATGGATTGAACCCATTTGTGAGGTACGAAGCTCCGAGTTCCGATACTAAATATACTATAAGCGGCGTTTAATAATTATGGACCAGAGATCTACGTAGAAGGGCTGTATAATACATAAATAATAAACCTTTGTGTAATAATTTGCAGCGTTTTTATAATGTATATAAATGTAATTACAAAAAGATTCTTGAGTGGTGGCTGTAAATAGCACAAGGAAAAATAGAATAAAAAAGAGGTAGGCACAAATTAAACTTAAATGGAGTAGAAATTTGAAGAAGAAATGGAGTATTAAAAGATGGAAAAAGAGATAGGAATAGAATTAGTTCCTCTTGTCACTGGCAAAGTGAGCCCTAATGGGCCTTAAGTGAATCTTAAACTTTCGATCAGAAATGAGTTCTAGAATCGACCCCTGAAGTATTGACCACCTTATGCGGGACACCCTGTATAAGGAAACTGTGACTATCGAGTAGACTATCATATATTATCCAAATCTTGGCAATACGATTGAATGTCACCACTGTTTCCATGGTTATTCTGAGGTCGCCAAAACTTCTCATGAACGGCGGATGTGACAAGAGTGAGAGTAGATCATTTCGAAGGTTTTATTTCGTCCTGTGAGACAATATATAACTAGTTGTTGTAGAATGTTTAAATTTTATTCTTTTACTTTAAATTTGTTACTTTTTTTAATATTATTTATGTTGCTGTCAAATTACATTTTGTTACCCGTCGAAAAGTGCATAAGATCCGGTTTTTGTTATATTGTTGTCAACTTTATATAATTTTCACCTCTGTATTTCTAGGTTGTGTTTATCAAGGGTCACCCACATCAATGGACTTTAATTATAAAAACAGTTCATAAAAATGGTAACACAGTTACCGAGTATAACACTACACTAGTGTTACATTCATGAACACTTCTTACTTTAAAATAATTCCAAAGAATACATCATAAATTTTATATGTTCAAGATTGACCAGCTCCTCTGATAAAAAAAAAAAAAAAAAAAAAAAAAATACTGAGAGTTTATTTATTTCATTATTTTATTTTTTATTATTATGTTATTTATTTATTTTGTTATTATTATCATTCATGTGACCCTGCTGTTATTAAGCGTCAGTTTAAAAAAAATAAAAAAATAATAATATCAATAATACATATACAAAAATATATATATAAATTCAGAAGATATGGAGAAATAAGCCACGTGTTGTAATCTAAAAGCTAAGACTAAATTTAAGAGAAAAAAAACAGATTTTAAGCATCTAACAAATGTTTCATGGGGTGAAAAGTCGTCAGTTTTCAAAAGAGACCCTAATTAAACGGTTCTAGGTCAAGTACCTAGAATTAGGTACCTGATATTAGAATATTTGTAAAATTGTTTAGATAATATTGGTTAGAATATTGTAAAATAATGCTACAATCATACCTACTTGCTGTCATATACATAGAAACGTATTAAGTTTTTCTTCTTTTTTTTAAAATCTTGTGTAAGAATAGGTTAATCTAGTCACCGTTAAAATCCAAATTAAAACTCGATAATACCTGAGGAGCTCATTTCAAAGGTACTAAACACCATTTCTTCACTTTTTCGATATTTTTAATCAGCTACGTACTATTCTGAGGTCTTCTTACTATTTTTTATTACAAAATTGCTAAAATACTCCAAGAAATGCGGGGGAAAAATTCCATTATGGTAGGTATGATGTTGATTCCAAAAATTACCATATCCATCAGCCTCTGTTTCACGTATCCAAAAGGTGCTGTATCCGCTACGAATTGAGTTCTTACGAGGTTTAAGCACTGTATCTAGAACCTAGATATACTGCACTGTAGGTCTAAATACTTGATAATAGATCTAAATATCGAGAATTATATTTTCTTTTTCCTTTATAATTTCAATGCCTCACCTTGACGACGTAATTCCACTTCGTAATGCCCACATAAGTTCCTGAATATAAAACCACTTTCACAACCATTTAAGTTTAGGCGAGGTTTTACTTTTGTTGCAAATTGTTGTAATATGCAAGTATCATTATTCATCTGTGCATAAAATTGGAAAATAAAATTACCTTAAGTAAACATTCTTCTGGAAATGGTTAAAAAAAAAAAAAAAAAAACATGCCTCAGGAGAAGATTCGTATTGTAAAACGACATGAGGGACAAGAAGAAAGTGAAAGCGATTTTCAATGAGGACTTATTTTGAAAACAGTCTAGAAATTGTTGGCCTGTTTTCTTAGTTTGAATGAAAAAATTAATGAATGAATGTGTTGAAAACCCAAATGGGAATCACGAGGTAGACATAAATTGGCGAATTGCTGTAAGATAGGAACAGTCTGTTTACAAAGTAATCATCCTGAAAAATGTACTTAAATTTAATTAAAATGTGCTTAAAAATCGGTAAAAACTGCAAAAAAAAGTAAAAACTCCAAAATCCTTTTTTGAATAGCAGATTATTATTTAGAAAGAGTTTTGTGACATGAAATTGGTAATTAACAATTTCTGTTCACCCAATGTATTTAATTTTCAAAAAAATGTAACATAACATAATTCACGAAAATTCGCTCATACGATCATGGTGCATGACAGGAACTTTTTAATGACATGGTTCGGCCTATTCTCGAGTATGCGAGTATCGTCTGGTCACCTTACTTTCAAGTACACATTAGGAGAATTGAAACGATCCAACACAAATTCCTTCGTTCGTGGCCTTTAAAAAAAGCATACGACACGAAGATGTAGTATTCGATCGGTGACTGTGGTCTGATGTCGTTGGAGAATAGAAGATCTTTCAATGACATGTAATCTCTATACAAAATTTTAAACAACCCATAGATTCCCCATTATTACTTACTTATTTCGATTTCCGCATTGCCAGTTTATCAACGAAACATTCTAATTTATTTTTCGTTCCCTATGCGCCCTCCAATTATTTAGTAAATAACCCAATTCATGGAATGGAAAGATTATTTAATTCAGCTTCTTAAGTTAACACTCGTATGGATTTATTTAATGATAGCCAATAAGTATTTAAGAATCATATTGAAGCATTCTTGTTAGATCCTCATTAGAGTTCAAAACTATGTTTACCTTTTTTTATATATAGGGTGACCCAAAAAAAAAAAAAAAAAAAAAAAAACCCCCTGCTAAAATAGATATTAATGGGTCAAAAAATATATACATTTTTTTCAATCTTCTTGTTTTTTTGTAAGGATCTAAAAAATGACAAAATTGCGCATTGAGCACGTGCGCAAACGTGCGCAATTGATTTCTACTACGTTATTTTAAATTGTAGATTTATTGTTATATTTATTTATACGAAAAATTGACCAGAATCGCACTTTTCTTACACATTTCCACAAAGCACAAAACGTACTAAAATGTAGGTTTTCCGGTGTTTTCCCAAGTTGGTGTTTCAAATATCAATGAATGAACATCATTGCAAGGTTCAGCACGAAAAATACTCTCAGTATTTCACATTTATTGCACTTTTGAAGCGAATTGCTTTCATGAAATTCCATGTGAATTTAAATCTGCAATGAAAAAATGGGGGTTCAAGTTGATGTCAATTGCGCACGTTTGCGCCCGTGTGCAATGCGCAATTCAGTCATTTTTGAGAGCCTTAAAAAAAAATCATTTTTTTACCCATTATTGATGATTTTAGCAGGGGGGGGGGGGTTGAGGACACCCTGTAGGTATATATTTAAAATTTATTAATTCTATTTCAGCTGTACTATTGCTATATTCGTTTTGCACATTAGGTTTTTGTTAGCCCGTTCTAAATAAATGAATAAATAAATTACACATTACATATATTTCTCATCTTGCTTACATTAGAGGAAGACGTCAACTATTTGTTAAAAACTCAAAACAGCAGTGATTCGACTAGTTGAAATTTTAACAAATTCAGATACAATGGTAATTGGAGATTTTTACGATCCTCGATACTTATGATTTGGTATTGTATAAGTAAAACTTGAGAAACAGAGAAATTAGATCGAAAAACAGAAACTTCAGAAGACGAGTCTTACAGTCCGTCAGATATGTGGCGAGGGGCTCACCAAGAGAAGGGGGCATCCCTGACACTAATCCAGTATTTGGGCTTGTTTTGGCAGCCTTTCCTTGACCTGGGTGCCTGGAACCTACGGGGTTTTTGAAAACGGTCAAAAGCGGCTTAACTTGTTGACATTGACAAAGTGAATCTCTTTTCTGAAAACTTCTAATGCACCTTACGATTTCGCTTTTCGCCTTGGATGTGTCCGATGCCCATGAGAAACTCAATGTCAGAGTCAATAGCCGAGCTGGGTTATGCATTCTCATTAAACTTGCTTGATTTGAATTTATACGTTAATTGAAATAATTAGAGCGTCACGAGGTGCAAGTAACGTCTAAATTTCGGGCTCAGGAATTAAAATTCATAATACACTGAGACGATTCGACGTCAACCTAAGAATATTGGGTAGGTACTCTTCTAATATGTGCTCCCCAGCGGTTTTCTTTTCTCGCATGAGCCCCCCAGTGATATCTCCCTCATGCTTAAATTACCTTTGGGTGCCTAGTACTATAAACATACCTGTAGAAATCCAACATACCTGTGGTTAAGTTACCTTTGGGTGCCTAGTACTGAATGAATGAATGAATGAATGAAAGATTTATTCCAGCGTAAGACAAAATAAACAAGAATGAACATTGTGGCGTGTAAAAAATAAGTGCCTTCAATAATCTAAGTGGAGGATGTACGGAATTACCCCAACACCAAGAGACAGGCTCTGTGCGGTGTGGGGGAGTAGACATTTTAAGTAGTAAATACACAATCCAACACGTGAACACGCAAATAATTCAAATTCACACAATAAATTCAATAACAATACATATGCATACAAATACAGATCGTAAAACTTACAAAACCTAAATTACTCCTCTATGTATAGATACTGCACATAATGTTTTTGCAATTGTCTGGCCCCAATGAGATGAGCCAAGAGAAAAATTTTTTCTTATAGTTTAAGCGAGAGTGCTCTCCCGGTTTCTGGAGATAATTGGGTAAAACTCTAAGAATGTAGGGGAAACCATAATAAACATGACGGGATGTGGACCATAAGCGGGTGGGAGGGACCGGTATGGTGGCTTGAGTAGTTGGGCGAGTGATATATGTCGAAGTACGAGGGTAGTTGAAAAAATCAGGATGCTTATGAAAGAAGCAGAGTGCTGATTTTAGGTATAATTGGTTAATGGTGAAAACCGGGAGCAATTTGAAGAGTTCTTGGGAAGCGAAACGACGAGGCTTTCGGGCTATCGTTTTCAGAATAGATTTCTGTATTATAGTAATGGGGTAGACCAGTGTGGGACGGGCAGAGCCCCAGACCACAACACTGGTCCGGTACTATAAACATACCTGTAGGATATCGATTTTGCGAAGTAATCTCGTCGAAGTCCAACAGAAAATACCGTTGTCGTTACTGTCGAAAAACATCGCGAACGTCCGTCAAAAAGGTTAAAAGAAGTCTTCATCTCGGAGGGCAGGTGAAGTGCCTCTCATCTTTCTCATGATTTTGTTTTTGGCATCTAACCACGAACGCTCGATGGACTGAGTATGAGCCCCCGTCGATGGGTCAACATTGTTCAGCTGGTGGTTGACGGTTCGATGACGGAAGCCGAGACTGTTTAGGCATCTGTATGCTGCCCATTCATTGGAGTCGATTAAAAATCTCGGCTAGCACTCTCGATGAATTATGGGGATGAAGGTGTTCTCTGCGCACCGCGTTTCGGTTCTAGGAAGAAAAGCTCCCGGAAAAATAACTCCAGCGATTTAGAAGAAATTTGAAGGAATGCTTGATTTATGGAGTCGAGGTACACAGTTTGATGCTCTTCTAATTCCTTCTCTTCTAGTATGCGGCCACCCAGTCTGCCTTCTGTTCTAATACGCGGCCACCATCGTGTGTTTACACAGTTCTGTTTAGACTGGCTTAGACCTTTGGAATTTCGGCTGAAGTTACACGAAATTTCAGGGTTAGTGTTTATGTTCGCGAAAATAATAAACCGGACCTGTTCTGAATCGCTCTAATCAGTTGAGTAGGCTCTGTAGCCTTTTTTGTTACTCTTCAGGTTAGGATGCTGAAATTTTGAACAGAACCTCTCTAGGTGTAATAGAGCATTATAAATTGCAACTTGAGGAATCGCTCTAATCAGCTGATGGACTCTGCAGCTTATTTTGTTGCTGTTCACCTTAGGATGCTGAACTTCGGAAGGCCACTCTGTGTGTGTTATAGTAGGTATAATTGGAACTTGAGTAATCGCTCTAATTTGCAGAATGGGCTCTGAAGCTTGTTTTGTTCTCATTCAGTTGAGAAACTAAACTTTTGAACGGAGTCATTCTACGTTTGGTATAGAGCATAATTACAACTTGGGGAATCACGATATTCAGCAAAGTGCGCTTTTTACATACCCAATTTTGTTCCAATTCCACTTAATATCCCAAAATTTCGAACGGAGCCTCTCTGGGTGAGGTAGATATAACGTTAGATAGTATTTCCCCGGCAGTACTGATAAACAATTACCTATGCGATAATACACTGTATTTACATTCGTTTCTTGAACGAGCGAGCGAAGTGTGCGCGCACACCAAGTATTATACGAGTACTATACGTAGGTACGTACGTATTCATTCAACTTCGTAGTTTTATCTTCTGCTTCTCTTATGACATAATTATTATGATTATGATTATATAAAATAAATAAATTTAAAATAAAACAAATAACATATTGTAAAAAATACGAACGTTTATTAATTTTGTCAAAAAGTTAACTGTTGAATTTTCACATGTGTCTATTTTCGAAAGTAGGTTTTTACTTTCGTTGCTTGACCCAATTAAAGTAAACGTCATCATCTTGGTAAACTGGAATGCGAATGGTTCGCCAAATTAGTTGTTTTACCTATATAAATTGTATTGTTACCGATATAGAATGGAAATCAATTCTCTTCTATAAATAGAAGAGCATATTCTCACTTTCGCTCGGAAATACTTAGACTTTTTATTGCTTAGGTCTGTGAATGGAGCCCGCCAAGGTAACAGCAACTGATTACTATGATGTAATATTACGAGTTTACAATTATTACCCCACAGTTCAACGAACTGAGAAGCTTGTAAACAAAGTTTTACTGCCCCAGTATTTCTGTTGTTAGACGTACGCTCTCGCTAGTTTATTCAGCTGAGTGGGGCTCTCCGCGACCGCACCGAAGGATCAAGTTCGATCGATAGACTGATAAGATGTCTCAAGTTGACACTCGGCCATTTTACGCCAATGAACCGGGAAAGAGCCTCCGGATGAACCGACCATCTTGTCATCCCCGAGTTTAAAGTGTTGGACACCCAACCAGAAATACCCCTCGCTCTCCTCCATCTTTGAGGTTTCTTTTGTTCACGATCTACCTGCGGCCTGCGCCGTCATTATAATATGGATTCTACGAGGTGAATTTCCAAACGCGATGTCGGGACAGAAAATACGACACAGACGGTTGTTGCCTCTATTTAAATATATTGTTTTTTCTTTTTGTAGCGGATTTTCAAAGAAAAATGAGCTATTTAGATGGCTTCAAAATGTTATATGGTGGTGAAGGGGGGGCTACAAATCCGTTTCATACATCACAGAACACAATCTTCGATTTTAAAGTTGTATATATATATATATATATATATATATATATATATATATATATATATATATATATATATATATATATACATTCATTAATAATCTACTATCTATTAATTAATACTATCTATCTATTAATGATCTACTGAACTATATACAATTATTTGTTAGAAAGAAATTTAGACAGATATATAGAACGAAAGAATTGTTTCTGATATTTCGTAAAAATCTTGTTCACAGAATAGAGAAGTAAATTTAACTTGTGTAGTCCCTGGTAGCTTGAAGCGTTAATTATTGAATCCCATGGCCGTGATTATAGTAGGCACATATTCAATCATTAAAATTGAGGCCAGGTGGTCGGTTTGCTCCAAGTACCCACCGGTGAGCTCTTTCCGATTGTTGCAACATACGATCATTAGCCGCATCTGGCATTTTGCGCAAAACTTTCACTCCAAAGCACTCATCAAAAGATGCATCATGAGATCCTGCATGGACTTTAACTGGAAGTGATCTGGGTTGATGAACTGAGGCCCTGTGATTGTTCATACGCAGATTCAGGGTTGTGGCTTTTCCTACGTAAAAAGCTGGTCCATCTTCGCATTTCTTGCATATCAGTTGATAGACACAGTTCTTCGATTGGCATTCTGCGTATCCTTGACATCTGTAGGCATGCGATGTATTGACCGAAGTGAAAGTAGGCTCATCAATAACCAAATTGCACAACTTGCACCTCGGACGCCTACATGGAAATAATCCGTGTTGAAGTGGCTGCGAGGGCTGTGATTGTGGATGGCGATGGGACAAAATGTTCCCTATATTCTTGCCTTGGCGGTAGGCCACTCGAGGTGTTTCACGGAATATTTCTCTTGTCTGCGGGCTCGATGCTAGAACTGATGGGAGTTCCCGAAGAATTCCATTGATTTTTTGAGCCCCGAAGAAGAAGGTTGTCACCAGCGAAGGGCTGTCCGTTGATTCTCGTGGACTATGTTGGTAGCTGATTTGCGCTGGGACGATTCTATCACGCACAAAGTTTTCTGGATAACCTCTCTCCAACAACTTGTTACTTAATCCAGACAAATATCCCTCCAGGTTCTCTCTTTGGTTGCAAATTCGGTGGCCTCTGATGGAAAGTGATCTAGGAATCGACCGCTTAGTATGTGGGGGATGGCAGCTAGTGTAATGGAGATACAGTTGTTTGTTCGTACTTTTCACATATATATATATCATATTGCGTGTATTTCCAGACGATAAATCCCTTTAAAAAAAGTGTAGAAATTCGTTCCGACGCAGAAAAATCCTCCTTGACAAAGACTGGTCGAGTTCGTTCGTCAGCCCGATCGCTCCAGAATTTCAGGTTCAAATTCACAATTTATTGGCCCAAAAAATTCTTTAAAAATCGGCTTTTAGGTGAAAAATGCCCATAATTCGCTAAAATTCTGTAATAATCTAATCGAGTTCGACACCATGTTCTAAATTTTCTTTGCGATCTCGTCACGCGGCTGTATCCTCAGTTTTATTCAGAACATGTTTGGCCTCAATGATCAGAATTTAAGTGATCTAATTTAATTTTATCCACAACGTTTCTATGAAAAGTAGCTCTATTAGCCCTATTTTTTAAACGGAGTAAAACGAGTAGAGAGACATTCTCAAATTGAGTTCAGTGAGATTCGATAATTATAAAAAATGTCGATGAATTCGACCAACGAAAAATGAAAAATTAGAATCATTGAACCCTCATTGGGGCATTTCACAGTTATAATTTGGCATTTTTGACATAGCATAATAAATTTTTTGTTGAGCCAAGTCAGCCTGGCTAAAAATATACTCGTGCTAAGAGGGTCTAGCTAATCTAGCTAGTAGGAAGTGGAAATTTAACTGTGGAAAATTCACTCGTGGTTAAAACCTGAACTGACAAAACCCTAACGAGCTCTAATACCACCTGAACATGCGGATAGATGGAGGTTGATTATTTTCCCCGGAGTAGCCAGGACACCTTCGGATAAATAATCAGAGGAAAAGGACATTAGTCCTTTTTTCTAAGTTTTTTGGACATTAGTCGGAGTCTGTTTTGGAACACCATCGTACTGATCTCTGAACAAAGGAAGGAACGAGTCCCAAAGCCCTTTAGAGGCACCGTCGTCGTACTCGGATGTGGAGAACAAGGGACTGAAGCCATCTCCCCGATATTGAGGTCAAGATACTGGGAAAACTTCCTGAAGGAAAATTGGAACACCCAGAGTGAGATTAGTTGAGTGGAAGTGGTAGCTCCTCCCAATCTGCAACCTGTTTTATAGGGTCAGTCTCTCTCTCTCAGGCTTATTGCCTTTCCCTCTCTACGTTACTTTCCAGGCTTCTGAGTACAGGCGGGTGGGTTTCTATTTTTTTTATTTATTTTTTTATTTTATTTTATTTTTTTTTTAAGCAAAACTACAATGTGTTTTACAAATGTTTTCTCATAATGTGTCACGATGAGAAATGTGGTGGAATTCGGTGAAAAACAATATAAAGGTTAGGAACTTATATGGTAGATGTGATATAGATCGGATAACCTGCTAATTCAGATAGAAGGGATATAATATGCTTTCAGTAATACTGGATTGGTTTTTGCGTTATTTCCGTTCTCACAGGCCATACCATTTATTCAAAAACTATTAGAAATCTCAAAGTTTTAGTATAGTTATCATAAAGGATGATGTACTGTCAAGAATTCTCTCAGCTAATGAAGGAGAGCGAGAACAGAGAACCTGGTTGCATCGTGAAACAGACGGTATAGCGCTGGTGCAAGAGCAGATACCTGCGATAATCTTGGTTACATTGGACAAAGAAGAAAAGATAAAACGGATGTGAAAACAGTTGACGGGAGGGAGAGGACGTGGAATCTGATAAGCTTGTTTTGTTGTTTGAATTGGGCCACGAATACCCGCCAGGAAGGAACGATCATCTTTCCAACAAAAAGAGTTCAATATTCGTCTCGACATGATTTAGAATAGAATGGAATAAATTCGTTTGCCAATAGCACAAGTGCTATAAAAAGTAGAGCTTTTGCAAAGATGGAGGTATATAGGTACGTGCATAAATTACAACATGAACAAATTCTTAACAGTTTAATGTTATTTGTCAAGTAGATAGAGAAATAATTTCTTCTCGAATTGAGTGAGGAGCATCTACAGGGCAGAATAACGACTAGAGATTGAGGACAAAATGATTTTGTAAGTCAATCGCCACATAAATCAAACCTTTCTCAAACTGTCCAAGTCTGTGCACTGGAACTGCAGAAGATCACATCGACTGCGAGTGATCGTGCGAAAATTGAGACATCTCAAAGGGACCGTTCGACAGAACTGGATAACCTCAGACTCGGAACTCCTGAGTGTCAGCGAATTTGCCGTTCGACAAAATGCGACAATCGATTTTTTTCTCGATACTACCGAATTTTTTAGGGGGCTACGTGACTCCCCGATTTGTGGCGTTACCTTGTTTCTTATCGGTTAAGAAAGAAAGCGCGGGAGAACTAAACAAAGGGCGGGCGGCTGGCGCAAATACTATATGGCTCCAACCTTTCGTTTATTTCCTTGATTCTATAGGTACTTAGATGATACGAGAAGGATGCTTTTGATTTCGAAGATCTGGCATTATCGCTGGTGCTTCTACCACGATCTGTCAGAAATCGTTGTCCCAACTTGGACGTTACGAGTGAAAACGAATGAGGAATACCCGCGCCCTTGGGTTTGTAAAACGTACAATCTCCAATTATTTTTGTGGAAGCTAATTCCATTCTGAGAATGTTGAGGATGTTGAGACAGTAGACCAACAATCGATAGATATTTTCAAGAATTCGCAAAGTTTCGGCAAGTAAGTGGGTAGTAGGTAGAAAACCCTACCTAGGATACAAGTAGGTTCTACCCGGTATCACAAAAGGCAAGGCGTCCCAGTCTGACGGAAGGGAATGATGACGAAAACTCTCGGTAAACGAACTACTTGCGCAGGTGAGCACAGTTTACTAAGGAATCTACTATAAATTAAAGGGAAATTATGAAACGTACTTACACGTGGATTGGTATTTTCATACATTCATTCATCGATCGATTTTGAGTCTTCAAGGCTGCGTTGAGTGTTAATAGGCTCTAGGCAACGATAGCCTCAGCTGAGCAGAGGTACATATTAGTTCTAAAATCCCAATAGCATGATTGCTGAAACTCTTATGTAAACCAAAGTAAGCATTACAACGTAGGAATTCGAGACTACCATAGCCAAAAATGTCAAGATAAGCTTAGAATTTATCCATCAGTGCAGCGAACTCACTTCACTCATTTCTCGGGGTTTCCATTAGAAAATAGTTTTAGGCACCACAGTCGGCTTATACTCTCACTGCAGCGAAAAGAAAATAATTTATCGTGTTATCAAAGTAGACGAAGGGGAACAAAGTTTATCACAACGGTGTTGCCAAAAATGTCGCCAAGACTGCACATTCTAATTGATTTAGTCGTATATCCATGATAAAACTGTAATTTCATGGAGTTTCCGCGAATAATCGAAACTACATCGGGACTCGCTACGACATTGACTTTGTCGAACGCATCTTGGGGTTATCCAGAATTTCGATCAATCGAGGGGGTTACAGGAAACTCGAAGTTTCCAAGTTCTGTCGAACGGGCTCAGATAGTTGGTTGTCTTCTGTCTTTTTCAATCTAGGGAAAAAATGTCTTGAAGGTACTAATAAATAATGTACAGAGTTGTAACAATTAGGTATAACACTTTAGTAACATCAATTATTGGTAGTTCCCAACACAAGGTGATGGCTTCCGCACGTACCGGATTGCCTCAAGAACAGAGAAAGAGGGCAGATTTAGAAGACCCCGAGCCGCAAACCTTCCCCAGCATGATGTGAATGGAGGTACTCCAAGCATAATTCTTAAGGCCCTCTTCTGTGGTTTGAAGATCACGACCCAGTTCGCCTGGTTACACGTTACACCAAAAGAGAATTCCATAACTGTGAGACAAGGATAATAGAGTAAACTCCTGGACGCAGGCTACGTATACAAATACAGGCAGAGCTTGGATGCCAGCCCATCAACATGCCCATGAAATTTAAGGGCAGAATCCATGTTGAACCCAAGGAATGTGGCGTATTCTGATGAAGTCACGTGACCGACCAAGGAGGAAGGCCACCTGGTTGTCAACTGTCTTTGCTCTAAACAAGACACAGTTTGTTTTCCCGTTGTTAAGCATGAGTTAATGTTCAATCAGCCTGAGCCTGAGAAAACAAATATTAGGATGTACCTACACAACTTCGCACGTCCTCATTTGGAAAACTCTTGAACGTATCGGAGGCTTTTCAACTCATTGAAGGAGCGGTTATTCAAATCAAGCTTCGGCGGTTTTCGATATACTTGTACTTGTACGCCAATAAGCTTAATAACAATTTCCGACGATGGGATCGAATTAGACTGTGGCGTAACATTTTTATTTCGGTCGATACTTAATTTTGGTCGCTTCGAACTACTAAAGTGATTCCAAATCTCATTCATAAATTTTCTCAGTTGTTGAAGTTTTCATTCTAATAAAATATAGATTCTCAGAAAATCAAGATAGGTAGTTTTAGAAAAAATCGGGCTTCTTCGTGATTCATAAGCTCCAATCCGAGAAGGGAATAAGATATCACAATTCTGGTTTCATTACCGTGTTCAGCACTGAACAATCTTTAGAATGAGGTGTCGCTCTGCGAAAAAATGAAACGTCAATAATCCCTCCCCTTTGTGTGGTTCAAAAACTTTTGTATTTTTTACTGATTTTTAATTGCTCAAAACTTATTATCAGACACGCAAAAAACGCTCTCCATGTATCAACTTTGATATCTCATAAATTGTGGAAAAAAATAGGGGGGGAGGGGGAACTTTTGGGACACCGGGTATACATACTATATTGATAATTTCAGTGCCAACCAAGTAGACGGCCTGCATGTACGGTTTCGATTTATTATCTCTATGTTACAGTAAAGTAATTTGATTTAATAAAAATCGTTCATTCACTAATTCATACCCCCTTATTCAACAGTTTAGCTAATTAAACTAGTCTGTGCTCATCTCGTCGCATACCTTTCCAATTGTCTCATAACCTACCATGTCATCCATACAAATTGAAAGTATTGAGTTCGTAGAGTTGAAGTGGTTGTACCTACCATTTCGCTCCATGCCTCGGATACGTGAAGTGTTGTTGGATTATCATTATGAATACTCTCGAAATTCTACATTCTTGAATCATTCCACTCATCACTGGCATATCGACTCGGTAGGAATATCTTAACAAAATATAAAATATGCGAAAGAATGCCGAACATTCATTTTTGGCTAAATGATTGTTAATTTGAGTGGGCCAATGCCAATTTTAACAGGTCAGGTGGACGCCCACTACACCATTTCGAACATATTTCCGAATGCTCTAAAAGACGTAAAACTTACTTAATAAATGAAAAATAATGAATTCAGGACCTGCTGTATGTTTATTGAATTTCCATTTTCAATTTTTATTTAACTAGGTAGGCGTACTACATTGCAGATTCGAACAATAGTAAAGTGTTTTCTTTTTTCTTTTTTTTATATTCGAGGATTCTCTGGGAGATCAATCGCACGTATAACTCATCTAGAAAATTTTACGTATCACGCAAGTATGTTGGCAGCGCAGTCACTATAGGATGGAGATAGTGGTCCAAAAAGGCCGAAATTCTTTCCGTCAGGCAACCCACCCCAGACACATCGGTCTTCCAAGGGGGGGGGGGGGGGGGGTGTCTGGAAATCGTAGGGTTTGTGAACCTTTGGTAGTGTGTAAAAGGTTGATATCCTTTGCTGTAGTTAGTCCCTCAGCCATGCGTTTCCAAGAGGGCAACTATTTCCTGCTTGAATCGTTCAGTTGAGTCAGTTTGTAGTAGTGCATAAGAATTGTCATAAGGCTTCTATTATCATCTGTGTTCATAAGGACCAGAGTGGACCCCTTGTCTGCCGACATAACCTGGGTCGGATTTTAGACAACGTAAGGCAGCAGATTCCATCTCGTTCAGGTTCTGAGGGGGATCAAGGGATTGTAAGAAACGCGGGGATGATAGCTTGGTCAAAGTATTATTTAGAGCTGAGTCGGTTTCGACCACTCCCAGATCTCTAATTCATAATTCATGAATATGATTCATAATTAAGTGAGAAAAGTCGATTTTTAGACCAAAGGTTGACCAAATTTTCGAGTTCGGTTGTGTCTTAAAATTTCCTCTGCGATCCCGTCACAGGGCTGTCCCCTCAGCTTTATTCACAAATTTCTTTGAAAATTCACTCAATTAGCCATGCTGCATGACTTTTAACATGGAACATGTTTTTGCCGTCATAACCCGGCCAAAAATGAGACGAAATTACCGTTACGCGACATTTAGTGCGTTACGCTCCTATTTTCTGATGATTGCGTTGCTTCGGAACTGTATCTTAGGCATTTATCATCGTTCAAAAATCGTTCGCCAGTCGTTGGAAAGCTCTCGATTTACTTAACCGTACTGTGTTAACCACTGCGCAGTGCGTGGCCAATAATCTGAGGTAAGAGCGTGGTTGTCTGAATAACTGTTTACATACAGGTTATCCTTCTCAGTTATTCTTGTAAACATGATTGCAACCACTGACTGGAAAGAAACTTGTCACTTCCTAATCAGCTGAGTGACATAATTCTCTCCTGTTCTCCCAAGGAACATGTTCCATGTTCTGTCAAGATTTAGTTTTTTTCTATTTCACCTTGATATTATTTTTTTAAATACGCAAAATTCATAGTACCGATAATGTTTTCAATAAGTTTTAAAACCTACAAAGAAAGTAGGCAAGAATCTGTACGGCACTGGCTTGGAAGAGTGCCGTAAAATAGAAATTAAAACTAGAAAATAGCGGGGAAATGGGGAATCCTATTCATTTGAATTGAATGCGGATGTTCACGAATTACCAATGAGGAGGTAAGTACACACTTCGCTTAGGCCGAGGCGAAACGACGTTCGGCTACAGACGTGAACCCACCGCGCCATGGCTGCTAAAAGGTTTTTCGTTTGCTGTCAAAACACCTGAATCATCTCGAAGATGAAAGGACATGTGCGAGGGTTCTTTGAATTGTTTGCAATCAGAAAGGCGGGATGTAGGTACGTTTCATAAATCAATTAATCGCTCAAATCAGGTTCACGGCATTTTTCCTCGTCATATTATGTTCAACTAAATCTAAAGTAATAGTTCATATTGAAATCAATTTAAAAATCGGATTAATACTTATTGAATGGGATGAAAAACAAATTTGCCAAGTGGGCTTAGCTCAACCAATGCAATATGATTGTACAGATCATTCAACTCGAGGAATAATAATGTCAAAACATTTATTGTAAATTTAAGTAGTGAGCATGAGTAGCAGCAAAGATTATTTTTATGATCCTCATGATGTTGAATTGCCGGAGCTACGTCCTACAAGATTGTCTCTAGTCTCAGTTGATAATTGTCAAGGATTCATCCAATATAGTGAGAGACATTCATCATGGTTGCGACTGATTCGAGTAATCGCCTATATCAAACGGTTTCTTTCTAATTCACGTGTACCTAAGCGGCTCAAGCACAACCGCTCTGTTGGACCACTGTCTTCTGTTGAAGTCACTGCAGCCAATCATCATTGCATCAAGCTGGTGCAGCATGCATATTTTCCTGAAGTCTTTATCAGAACCACCCATGACACGTTACCGCTTGAACTCCGCCGTTTGGCACCTTTTGTGGATCCACAGGGCCTGATACGGGTGGGAGGTCGACTCCGTAATGCACCAATTCCTGCTGACCAGAAACATCCATTGCTACTCCCCACTAAATGCCAAAAAAGTAAAAGAGTTAAACTACAGATGCGTGGTTTGTACCCGCTTCTCCAAATCAACAGTCATTCCCTATATGGGAGATTTACCAGCATCAAGATTCGCTGGAGTAAGGCCGTTTTTGGTATCAGGAGTGGACTTTGCAGGTCCGTTCTTATGTAAGGAGACTAGTCGTCGCAAAGCCTTCACATACAAATGCTACTTGAGCATCTTTGTATGCATGTCATCCAGAGCATACCATTTAGAGCTAGTCACTGCATTAACTGTTGAAGCATTTTTGGATGCGTTTTCCAGATTTTCTGCTAGGAGAGGAATACCTGCTCGCATGTTATCTGATTGCGGTACCAACTTCGTAGGAACCTCCAACTACCTAAAGGAGCTCAATGAGTGGTTCAAAAAGGAAGAGACTCAAGCATCCATAGTTGACTGCACCTCATACCTTAACATACAGTGGAGTTTCAACCCACCAGCTGCCCCTCATTTTGGTGGTGGATGGGAGGTGGGAGTTAAATCTGTGAAGGACCTTCTCTTTAAAACATTTGGCAGCCACACATACACTCAGGATGAACTTTCAACCATGTTTGTGAGAGTTGAAGGGGTGTTGAATTCACGACCTCTACAACCGATCTCAGAGAGTCCTGATGACCCAGAAGCCCTTACACCAGGACATTTTATCATAGGCCAGCCATTGAATTCACTCCCTGAGCCTGACTTATCTAGCATTCCCACCAACCGCCTGAGTCGCTGGCAGCTGATCCGTGAGAGGATCCACCATTTCTGGCAGAGATGGAGAGAGGAATATTTGAGCAGCCTGCAGACACGTACTAAGTGGTTGAACCACCACACAAACCTTAAGATTGGGGATCTTGTCCTCATAACTGATGTCAACTCACCACCAACATGCTGGCCCATGGGGCGGGTTCTTGAGATTCATCCTGGTCAGGATGGTATAGTACGAGTTGTCACGCTGAAGACTCAAAGAGGCACTTTTAAAAGACCAGCAGTGAAGCTTATACCCTTGTTAGTAGACGACGCTCAATGATACATTGTTTTGGTTCAACCTTTGAGTCGTAAATGGGGGGAGTATGTTTGGAAATAGATTTACCTGATAGAGATTTACGACTCCTTAATGATTTTCACATTGTCACACTGCACAATAAATTGTTGTAATTACTTATATAGATGGATAATTTTGTAGTTATTAATGTATGTACTGCTCACATAATTTGTATTATTTTTCTACTTATCATACTTATCGCATCTTCGTCTTGTTCGTTCAATGCATTATTATGCCAAGTACGGAACCTACCATGGATTCACTTCACCATCTTCCCTTCTTCGTGGATTTGTAGTTCCTCGCTCGCACTACCTTTCCGAGATGTCGCTCCTGGCTGGTTTCTACGGACTTCAATGATGGTCCGCCCTGGAAAACCCTAAGTTCCCCCTAGGCTAGCGGGAAAAAGTACCGTAGATAATTAGCCGTTGGAGGTGCAGACTGAATGCAGCGGACTTTGTCGGTAGATTTCGCCATTACCATTTCTGCAACGTAACGCACATCATTTTCAAGCCCTCCTATTAATACGCTGATCTGTTCACGTGGAGATCTCCCTTTTTCATATAGGTTATTGCAATTAACCGAGAACGTTTATGATCTTTCTTCGCACTGCTAGTGTTATTCAGCGTGCCATATACTGTTACCACACAAGTATTCGGGCCTACGAGGGTTTTTATTACCCATTCGCCGTTCCTGCTTTTCTGCCTGTGGGACTCAATTTCCTGGATATCCGCAAGGAGCAACCACCGCTGGAGCACACGGTTCGATTCGTTATAATTCTTTTTCTTTGGCCAAAGGAGTAGGCTTAGGTAGGTCTGATCAAGGAACTTTAAGGGCGTTGTTTCGTTGCCTAACTCTATAGTACTTAATAGTTCATGCGCATTTTCAATCTTGGATTGCATCAGTACCTACCTTTACAAATACATGCGTTCGTTTCATTGATCAAACATAAGCTGCCTTCTTATTTAGCATTACCCATAATAAAGCTCTAATACAAGTCATCATTCCAGTTACTAACTGGTGGTCCTTCGAGGGAATTGTTAGCTTCTTACAATTTGTAAGGATAATTGGTACGCACACAGTGCAGCCCCATTCTTATAGTTTTTCACTAGGGTTCTTTTCAGAATGCCAAAACGGATTTCAATGAAGAAAGTTTTCAAAACTTTTTATTCTATACTTTTCCGAGCTATCGCTAATTTATTTTTCTTCTTTTTTGGAACTACAAACGTGATAATCACCTCAAGCGTTTCTTGATTTCAGCTGAACCGGTTGAAATCTTCCGTATAAGTTTTTGCGCCTCTCCCTGAATCACAATTTAAATCCAAATTTCACAGATGGTTAGAAACGAAAACTCACATTCGAACTATTTTGTTAATTGTTGATTAGACCAGAAATTCTGGGAACCTGTGTATTTACGTCATGTTTTCTCAAATATTTTGGGGTGAGTCATAATGTGATTGTATTCCGCTACCAACATATCTGCTCCCGCGATTAGGACTTGCTACTGCAGCATGAAGTTGAATGAGCGTATGCAAATGTGTAACTTAAAATATTCTTCTCAAACATTTAAAAATAAATTCAGAAAGTTGTCAAACGACAATGTCCTAACAAAAAGTTAGTTGATTGAATTCATACATTTCATGAACCAATACACGCGAAATTTATCAAGATATTGATAAGAAGGTTACTTAGACGATACCTCTGAATTTGTAGCACTGAAATGGGTTGGAAGCATTTTCCTTATAAAATGGAAATTCAGCATACCGAAATGGATCTAAGTATGCCTGAACTTGATGAAGTCTCTTATCCTCTAATCCTTCACTACGCTGGGAAAAATAGGACTAATATTATGGTAAATAGAACTAGAAGGCGTCTAGGTGTTTAGATCTTTGAAGGTAAACAGTTATCACAGGTCTTTGGACAAACGGTAAATGTGACTTGAGATTGAAATTTTTCGTACAAATACATTCAAGTTAACCATATTTTTCGGCTATCAATAGGGGACTACATACGGTGGCACCTCGACCTTTTATCCGTTTACCTTATGCAGGGTGTTTCGCACTTGGCGTAATAAAAAATTTGGAAATTTGGGTAAGACTAGACTAAAAAATGAAGCGGAATGCCGCCAACCGCACCTTTCTATCTTAATACGTTTCCGATATTTGATTTTTTAATGGAAAATCGTGTTTTTTTTTTGTTGTTCTTTTTAGCGAATTTTTGAAGAAAATTAAGCTATTGCTCTCGCCTCAAAATTTGTAGAATATGAATTTTTGAAAAAATTTTATGCAGAAATCCGTTTCAGGCTATTCTGAATCATATTCTGAAGTTTAACGCATTTTTTTTAATGTATGTATGTATGTATGTATGTATATATGTATGTATGTGTCATTCCAGACGATAACAGTCCGTAGAATTGTGCTAGAAACTTCAACCGAATTTCAAAATGTTAAGAACACAAAACGAAAGTTCGAGTTTGTTGGCCAGCATGATCGGATTACATCTTCGGGTTGAAATTTTCAAAAATGTAGTCAAAAATTTCAAAATAGCCTGTTTTTTTGCGATTTGTTGTGCGAAATAATTTTTTCAGCAAACTAACATGTGGTATATTCGGAATCAGCGTAAAATTTCCTATAAGAATATGTATCAAGTTTTCAAAAATTTCAAAGTTGAAAAAACAGTCAAAAATCGAAATGCCGTTCGCTAGTTGTAAAATTTCTCTACACGATCAATAGCGACTGAAATGTCGAAGATTTCTTCAAAAATTCGCTCATTGGGTCATGCTGCATGACTGGACTTTTTCCTCTTAAACTTGAATTTCTCCACTTTAATTCATTTAGTTCCAACTTTAAACCACATTTTTGGAATTAGTGTTAAATTTTCAATGAACATGGTGCACTTGATTCAGCAAAGTCTCCATCTACAGACCGAAACGGCAGCTCAAACATGGACGAATTTGAAAAAATTTAGATTCTTAAAATCTTCATTTAAAATTCTTTCCAACGATATAATCAATTTTACTATTGCTTTGCTATTTAGGAGAGAGGCTTCTGTTTAAATGTTAAAAAGCGAGGTTTTTTCTATGAAACCGAAGGTTTTCGTGCAAAATGAAAAGATGAGTTTGGGGCCAGTTTCTACATACTTGTTCATGCTGAATCAAATAGTATTACTTTCAGATCTCTCCAACTCCGTTATAACCGAGTTATTCACTTTATTAAACTATTTTCCCCCTAAAAACACATACAATTCAGCATAATAAACAAACTAAAAATTTGTGAGTTGGAGAGATCTGCACGTGTTACCATTCCATTCAGCGTGAAAAAATACGTAGTAACCTGCCCCAAACTCGTATTTTCCTAGGGAGTCATTTTTCGGGAAAAACCCTTGGATTTCATAGAAAAAATTTATTTATTTTTTTTCAACATCTAAACAAAAGACTCTCTCCTAAATAGCAAAGTAAAAGTAAAACTGACTATACCGTTTCCTGGAATTATTTTGGAAGAGTTGTAACGTTTTAAAGATTATTCAGAAATTTTATTTTCCCAATTTTGTCTATGTTTGACCTGCTGTTTTGGTCTGTAGATGGAGATTTTCCTAAATCAAGTGCACAATGCTCATAGAAAATTTAACGTTGATTCCAAAAATGTGGCAAAAATTTTTAATTAAATGAATTGAAGTTTAAGGGGAAAAAAGCACGGTTTTCCTAGGAAAACCATTAAAAAATCATCTCTCGGAAACGGATTGAGATGGAAAGGTGCGGTTTGCGGCTTTCTACTCCATTTTTAGTCTACTTTTTCCCAATATTTTTGTTATACACGAAGTGCGGAACACCCTGTACAGTTTTCTTAGAGTAAAATAGGACAGCTGGGTAGTTGGTTCAGCTGGTGATTGTGAAACAACCAAATCCAAAGACTGAGTTGTAGTATTCAAGAGCGTTGAAATAATTCCAGAATCTATATTCTGAACTCTTTATTCGTGAATAATAATAGCCAGTGATTTATACTCTATCTCCAACAACCACCGGAAAACTAGTAATTGGTATTAGTTGAGAGAAGTAGTTTTGCCGATTCAACACATGCAAATACCAACTGGAATTAAGTCTTCGAATTTCCTTGAAATTGGTTTACTTTTCAGCTTTGTAGAGTAGCTTTTGTTCAACTTTCTCACATCAAGGTTATTATTGTTATTCGTGAAAACCGTAGTAAAAATTTTATTGAGTTTAAACTGTAGGAAATGTACCCCATTATATTTTGCAATGTATTGGATAATAGAATGAGTTTAAAACGCCGATTCTAACTGAGTTTTGGGATATTAACATAAGATACGAAAAGTAGAAATTAGTAAAATGGTAATTCGTAAATGTGCGTCAGTTATTAACTATGATACATGATGTACATCGTGTTGCACGTGAAAATCGTATTCATTCGAGAAAGTTGCATGACAACAGACAAACCGTCTCACTTCTCTCAATATATTCGTTACTAGTAGATTGTTGAGATGATTGAGGAAATTTTCGGACTAACTTTTGTCTGTTTAAGAAAAAAAGCATGGTATCAACTCATAACCGTTGAGTGCTACGTTTATATTAATACTCAACGATTTTACAAGGGACTAGATGGTACCCACGGATTTCCGCTTGCAGAATATCCCAAGGCCAAAGATTGAACTAAATCACTCTAACTTCGTGCCAACCTGGCGAAATGAAAGAATATTGCATGGGTCTGGATGAACAACAGAAATGTACATGAGATCATATTGCCCACTTCGGGTTGTTACAGTGATTGATACCAAAACTCGAAAAGCGACAATTATACTAATATACGTATAGATAATTTTGTCATGTGTTGGTATAAATAATGTTTGCTTCCTCACTACTGGAAGCTTTGTGTTCGTGATTGAAGACGAAATCAGTCCTCCAAAATCAAATTTTCCCCTTGCTTTTTCGCGTTTCAGAGCTTGCTGATCGATTTTGGTTCCGTGCCTGTCTGTATGTCTGCGGTAAATCCTTGTCACGCCTAAAACTAAACTAAGTTTCAGTCCGATTCCGATGAAATTTTCAGGGATTGTGCGTATTAGCTCCTAGATGGTCCCCTATAATTTTCTATGCCGTTGAATCAACAGAAGTCTGTGCGAAAGCGCAAACGTGAATTTCTCATAACGTCGATTTCTCATCATCTGTTGTCCGATTTCGTTCAAACTCGATAGCTAATTGGGTATATTTATGTTCTAGGAAAATGCCCTATAAATTATATCGCCATTGGTAGAGTAATAACCATAGCACATACGCGGAACTGATATATCGTTTGACACAGGCAAAACTCAAAGAATAATGGAACGACTTTGATGAAACGTCCAGTGATTATGCGGGGTAGCTTCTAGACAGTCCCCTACAACTTTCATTGCCACCATATAAATAGCAGTCTGTGCACATGCGCAAACGTTAATTTATTATAACGTTGATTGCTTATCATCTATTGGTCAGATTTCGTTCAAACTCGGGGAGCAGATGGGTACATTATGTTCCTAGAAAATTCCCTATGAATTATATTGCGATTGGAGGCGAAAAAACTATAGCGCATGCGCAAAACTAAAATTGATCGACACAGACAAAAATCCGAGACTAATGGACCAATTTTTATGAAAATTTCAAGGATTGTGCGGTTTAGCTCCTAGACCATCACCTATAAATTGCATTGCCGTTGGTATAATAGCGCGCAACCGCAAACATTAATTTTCTTTAATGTCGACTTATAAATTATTTCGACTCGTTCTTTGTTCTTCAACTAATTCTATATACGCCCATGTTACAATATGTGAGGAATCTATACTGCTACAATAATTGGTGGAATTGACAGACAGACAAACGGGAATGCAAATCTGAATAGAAAACCCCAAAATACAATACGCAAAAGATATATTTTTTTACTACACCGTTTTACCTGGAAGCAAAAGGCTAAATTAGTGTGTCATAAAGAATTGAAGATCATCCTATTCATTAGAGATAGTTATATCTGCATCTATGCTTTACATTTATTGACGTGAATTCATTTTCCGGTGTTTTCCTTGTACTATTCGCCCCCTACACAAATTATTTTGTCAATGCAATAAAAGACTGCCTCCATACAACCTACTCGTTCTGGATATCAGCTGTTTGCCATGATACTCCCGTCTCAAGCCACAAAGTTAACATTTGGATTTCTACAATTTCCCTGATAAACCATCCAACCGGCAAACAAAAACTCTTAAACAAACATTGCACAATCTTCAGAACATCTCTCAGGGGTCGGCCTATCTCACCGTTTAGATAAAAATGTTGGTAATTTTTATGGCTTCTCCTTTATCCACCTTTTGTTTTGTTACAATGAAATTGATAATTATCAAATTCCTAAGCCATTCTTATCCAAGCACAAAATACTTGGTAGGCACTCCAAAGACACTTCAAGACAGTGATACTGTCAGAACTATAGTATTAGCGAATTTTTGTAGAAAATGAAGCTATTGCAATGGCTCCGAAAAATTTCTTCATTGAAATCCGTTTTGAGACATTCTGAAACGAATCCCAAAGTTGAACATTTTTTCATATGTATATAAAAAATTACACCTATAATATATATATATATATATATATATATATATATATATATATATATATATATATATATATATATATTTCCAGACGATAACTCTCCTTAGGATTGAGATAAAAATTCCGTTATTGCGCCAAAAACTCATGTTTTCCAAACGAAAGGATGCGATCGTTGGCCAGCATTTTTTGAGCACATTAAATTGGTAAAATTTTAAAAAAGTGCTGAAAAAATCACTAAAAATAGGTTTCCTAATTTTCCATCACTATTTTTGAAATGGGTTTCCAGAACTTCGTCGCGAGTGATTCAGTTCGTACCACGAAACTATCAGTGTTATATTTCTTCTGAATGCATAGATAACATAAACTGGGTAGATAGTAATGTGTAGGTAGTCATCTGCAAGTAGGTAATGCATTGAGTGTCCCAAAACTGCCTAATGTGTTATCTCGTTGCCCGCCGATTAAAGTTAATTTGTCAGAACTCAATAAGCTGAAATTATTCTCCATTGATCCACTTACTCACTCTATGATTGCTATGGATGAGAAACTGGTTGAAAAAATTCAGATGACAGATATACATTTCGATTGAAAGTTAAGAGGTTGAGATGCAATAACATGTAATTATTACGCTCAAATAAAGCGAGGGGATCTACAGGTACGGAACTTCTTCCCCTGGGAAATAGTTCCGTAGAGGTCCTCACTTTTATAAACTACAGCTTCACAAACTAATAATAAGCAATGATCAAATTCACTTCCCAAGAGAAAAACTTAATCAAGATTTCCTACGTTGATTTTCTGGAAGTTGAATGAAAAAACACAGACCCTCCTTTTTTAAGTGAGCGCTATCGGGGGATACTAATTAATAATTATTTCCTCAGGGTCTGTAATTTATCAAGACAACAGTATGAATACACTATAAAACAACAACCTTAAAAAAAAAAATCATTAACCGCCACCCCCCAGTCTTTTTTGTTTCTCAAATTCCAAAACTTTTCCACAATAGTAGGTACCTAATCTGCAAAACATAAATATAATAAAAAAAATTGAAACTAATAATAATGGGCACGATAAATTAAAACATGAATCATCAAATATTCAGTTAGCTCGAGCATTCGACCTGTTCGGACCTCCGTTCTTCCTCAGACCTCTGGCAATCAAAATACATCAACTGGTGAATCCTCACACTTACTCCTATTTGTCTGATAACACTAGGCAAGATGGATGAAAATGAGTGTCTAAAAGATAAGCCGCCAGAAGTAAAAGATTGCGAAGTGAAAACAGTCGAAGACAGTGAACCGACTATGAAATTCCACTACTAAGATAACGGGCCTTATTATGAACACTGGGAAAGCCTAAATATAAATGAGGCAGGAGTGTCTAGAATCCATTCTATGTCAATAGGTACATTCCTTTTCGAATCTCATCCTGAAATATCGACTCATACCATTTTGATTAACTGGAAGAAATCGCATACGGATGGAATTGGACATTTACATGTCAACCAATATATAGCTTATACCTGCGTATTGTTTGAAGCGAAAATTCTTAATTCGTGGAGTAGACACTAGCATTAATGAAGACAAAATAAAGGAATACATACGTGATAGCTCCGGTAGAAAGATAGACATAATTGCAATTAGACGTATAAAACGTGAAGTTAATGATACAAGCTCTATTGGGAATACCGAATTAACTCAGTCTGTCTGTATAACAGTAAGAGGCCAAAATATACCGAACTATGTAACTGTTCAATATGTTGGCGCCGAAGTTCATCCTTACATTGAACGTGTAGTGCAATGTAAACAATGTTGTAAATATGGTCATTTTATGGATCAATGCAAAGGAAAGAAGAGATGTGAAAATTGTAGCAATGTAGGACATGATGGTGATCAATGTGATGCATCATCCAAAAATTGCATACGTTGTAAGTTGAACCATTCTGCATCCAACCGTACTTTATGCACGCAATTTAATTTTGAAAAACAAATTAAGATTATCATGGTGAACCGAAACGTATCCTATAATGACGCAAAAAAACATAGTAACTGGGAAAACCTATGCTTCACAAGCAATAGATGCGAATGACTTAGAAGAATCCTTCCCTCCAACTGTAAATAACACCAAAACAAATATGGCGTATGTCACTGGAAATAGAGGTAAACAAAAAATAACGAAAATCACCAAAACAAAAATATGGAAGCATTTAAAACAATAACTCAGACAGGTCCAACTATGAAAAATCAACCAGGAGGTGCTAAAAAACGAATCCGTATTGACCTGACAACTTACGTACATCAACAAACTAGAACAAAAGTATACGTGCATCTACATTTATGTAAGTGATGATGATATGACGTACTATATTTATTCTATTTTTAGTAAACTGAAAAGCTATATGTCCAGTAACTTAGATGAAGAACTGATGAAAGAAATAATTAAAGATAGTATACAAGAGAAAGTTAAAATAAGCTGAATATAAAACTGCTGCATAAACTATACAAATTAACTGTATGTAAGGAAAACATTAAAAATAATGAAAACAACATCTAATAATACAAATAAAAATATTATAAATGAAATAATAAAACTACAAAATGAATTTGCCTAAATGTCTACAGTGGAATGCCCTATCGATCATGTCCCATTTCCTATTCCATCCACATCTTACCAAGAACTCCCAGCCAACTACCGCAGCAACCCTCGGCATCAACTAAAAATATATATTTCACTCTCAAAAACACTATAGTGAACATATGGTCAATAGACTTGGAAGCAGTTTAAAGACGTGGTTAAGTTTTCCCAATCCCCGGCAATTTCATGGACGATTCAATGGGATGGAGGATTACAAGCATGAATGGCTATGGCCAAAAGTGAAACCCCACCTATTTCTATTCAACACTTCCTCTGGCTACTTTCCATTAGAGTTGGAAGGTAATGATTACTTTGAGTAATGATTACTTTTTAAATTAATTTCCAGCTTAATAATGGAAATTCACCTTGGGCTGACACCAGCCATAGTCAAAAATCGGAATGCAGGCTTTCGAACTAAAAATTATATCCAAAGTAATTGCAATTACCAGTACAGGAGTTGGAATGGTAATTACAATTACATTTCTTCTAAAGGAATGGGGATTTGTAAGAATCGACAAAAGATGCGTACAGCGAAATAAGCGTACACCAGGAATCTTGTGAAAGATGCGTACGGGATCAAGTTTTGACAGATTGTGAGCGTAAGCTATGAAGTAAAAACATTTTATTGTGGTCTGGATGCTCGCAAGCTCGCATCTCAAAAATAAATAACATCAAGTAGTCAATACTTTAGTAAAAATTCAAATTAGTTGAACAAATTTACCACTTACGTCAATAGCTACTGGTTCCTCATGTACGTAGGTATATTTCGCTGTACGCATTTTTCGTACCACCAAATTTTTGTAATGGGAATGGGAACCCTAAGATAGACCATTACGAATAATATACCAATATTTTGCTCAACACTGCATAAAATCTCCCATCCCCACAAAAAGTCCTATTTTCCTAACCCACAGTTTCCTTTTAATCCCACTTGTAATCCGATTACAGGCGCGGTATGGGATTAATCCAGTCCCATTACTCCATTCCAATTCCTGTAATGGTAATCGAAATGACAATTACATTTTCTGATTACAAGTAATCGTAATAAAAAAAACCCCATTACCATTACTTTTAATCCCAAAAAGTAATTACAATTTCGATTACAATTACAGGTATTGAAATGGAAATTGTAATTACATTTTTTTTCCAAAGGGATGGGAATTTGTAATGGGAATGGGGATTTCTTTTTTTAACAACGCTGCTTTTCATCCATAATTGTCCATTTGACCATGGGCTGGATGGCGGGAGCCTGTTTTAATGCCGTTCTTTTCGATTTCCCCGCTTCCCCTACCCCTCTAAACGGCCGTCGAAAATTATACCGGTTTCGAAGGTTTTTTTGCGAGGAAGACGAGGTTTTGTAGGTTTTTTTTTATAGGATTGCGAAAAAAGTATCGTCAACAAATGCGTCAACAAAATGAAAATAGTACGTACCCGTTTTTTCGAAAATTCCGACGAAAAACTTCGTTTTTTTTTTTTTTTTTTTTTCATTAAATTTTTGATTCCGCCAAATCTGAATCCGAAATCGTGTATCGAAAAAAGTGCCGGGAAGTTGGACAAAATGCGAGAGATTAAAGGCGAAGAGATTAAAGTGAGAAGTTGATTGAGCCCGCCGTCTCAGGAATCTGCGAGCTGGCCCTTTTTACCTGAAGGGGAACCTCTTGAAGGAAGGAAGGAACCTTTACGTTTGAAAGAAATTTCAACATAATAATAGACGGGGTTTTTCCTACACATATACAGCCATACCGAGCGAGCGAAGCGAGCAACATCCCCTACACACGTTAAACCTACCCTTAGAGATCCCCTGCATGTTTCAATTGTAATACACCTGAATTGGGGGGGGGGGGGGAGGTAAAAGACCATCGCATGTATTCAGCCATACATTGCGAGCACCTTGCTTCCCCCCCTCCCCCCTTCCTCCGGCTGAATTAACTCACGTCAATTAGATCCGGACACTTGACCGTCGTTCGAAAAGTGTTCATCCCCAAGAAAAAAGATAATATGTAGAGCGTTTTTGGTGACCATTAACTGGCCCTTAACGTCACCCTAACGTACCCAAGAGTCGTACGTTAGAATGGCTCATTTAACGTTACCCGTTTGGGGCTCTAAAGGCACACGTTACATGCCCAACCTTCCTGTAAATGAAACACTCACTACACACTACTGGTCACCTCAAAATTACACAAATACTAGGTAAAGTAAACAATATTAGTTTTTTTTTTTTTTTTTTTTTTTTTTTGCAAACGCCGCATAAACAATGTTGATATTCGATAGTTGATTTCAAGTTGCGTAGAAACCGAATCTTTTATCTGAAGTCCAGGCTTTACTAGCCTTCAACTCGATCGAAAAATATTCTTTGCAGCATTGTTCCGAGTTTGCCTGATCTCTCAGCTGTTCTTTCGTGAACATTGCGTGAAGTGCTGCCTCCAGTGATGATTATCAGGGAAATTCCTGATTCATTTTCATAGAGATAAAAACTCGTAAACGAGTTCCACTATCTGCTTTACAAGCAGATACCATGTTACATGGATATGTCTTTGATTGGGGATTTCATAACGGTTGTCCTCGAGAGTTGTAACCAAATCCTTTAACTTTAAACAAATCCCTGGGCCGCATCCCGACTAGTTCCTACAAAACAACGGTTTACTTATAGAAATGTTGAAAATAACTGTGGAGAGAAGCCACTACAATGAGTTGTTGTTAACAGTCGACTGTTGTCAAGAGGATGAAAATGTTTCCTATGGAGTGGAGTAAATGATGCTATTGTTTTACGTTAAGAATATTGTAACCGGCTTATTAGTCCAATCAACTTAGTTTAGGAATGTAGCCAGGTATGTAAGGAGGGGGAAATTCGTAGCTTGAGATGGAACATTTATCACATAAATCAAGCGCTTTCCAACGAGTGGCGAACGATTTCTGTGCGATGAAAACTGCGGAAGTTCCATTCCCCTAGCAACGGCTGGGTTTTACGTGAAAAACACTGAAATCGTGACACAAATTTTGCGTCACAGAAATTTTTGGTTGACCCCCCAGAGCAAAGACATATCCATGTCAAATACTTTTTCATACTTGGTGAACCCAACGGGAAACCCAAAAACATGAAGTTCGTAACGACGATAATTACCTATAAGTAGCAACTAAACCGCGGTGTTTCCCACTGGAGGCTTACTATCTTTGCGTTAAAGTCATGCCCTGTTTACGAAATGAAAACTAAAAATGAGAAATTAGTCCGCATTTGTACTGACGCTAACATGAAATTCGAATTAAGGATTGAAAATCGGTGTTTCATATCGAAATAAAGAAGTTGACTGGACAACCAGTAGACAACAAGACAGCTGGGGGAAAATATCGCGTTGCCCAACCACCGTTAACGTGACATTAAAATTAAGGCAACCGTGCCCCCGGTTCCAATTGGGTTAGAATCTTCATTTGCTCCCTCAAGAATATTATCAAGTTGGAGTCGCCAAAAACTCTCTAGTGTACAGAAAAAAAACTTGACGTCATTGCCCGTTAACTGCTAAGCGAAGACAAATGCTCTTACACAACTTGACGTCCTGCTTAATCATTTCCCTCTTATCATGGCAAAACTACGTAATGTTTTGAGCTATAAATTAACACTTAAAAAATCTGGCACAAGAGAATAACTGTGCTTTAAGTTATGGAAACTACACTTCAATAAAAAGAAACTAGAGACAACGTGGTATCAAGTAGGGCCAAGCAATTTCAAGTCTATTTAAAAAATATATTATATTATCTTGGTGTAATGTTTAAATTTGTTTAAATCGTCCTAATTAGGTCCATAGCCCAACTTTCAAAATATAAAGCTATTGATTGTTAGGCTGGCTCTCAGAATCTGAAGTCCTAGTCATGAGACAAATACGATGGCCGCCATTAGCCGGGAACACCTTCAAAACTTAAAAGGATGAAAAAATCGAGCTGCCTTCATTAAACGAAGTCCTTCTTGTCATATTTACAATCCGCTGCAGATAGAATTACCCAGGCATTAGGAAAAGAATTATTATCATGTCGGCCGCGGTGGGAAGGGTCATTGCCGGCTATCTCTATATTTCTTTTGAATGATTAATGCATAAGTGTGCAAGGGGCCACCCATCCGTGGGGCCTAAAGGTGGTGTAATTAAAGGTTGTAAAACCCCGCCCAGAACGTCACATTCCGCCATTACCTTTTACGTGTTGGAACTATCTCACATCTCACTCCGGTCCTCGTTTAATGGGCACTATGGTAGTTCCATCCTCCTCTACTCAAATTTTCATTGGCCAACGCAAGAATGGTAAGTTTGTAATAAAATCACACGTGCTCGTCGACAAAAATAACGAGTAAGTTGATATTTTCAGGCTTCAGAGTGCAGATTACAGAATCCATTAGGAAAACGCTCACAATTATTACACAAACGTTTATTTTGTCCGTACTACAGACAGCCTTTCTGTGCAAATCTCTTTTATATAATGTTTATAATTATTTTATAACGATATTCCTTCCGAAGATACCAAGGTAGCGAAAGCATTGTTCAACATTCGCAAAATATTTCTTCAAAAATATAATCACCAAAATCAGATTTCCCACTCGCATTCTACGTTTAAGACCATTCTGAACAACTTCGGTTTCATTTCTGTCAGTATGTGTGCCCGCAAACCTTGTAACAAGCTCAATTTCTACAGTTCCTATCAGATTCGGCCTCTGAGTATGCGCGAACAACAAAACTTGAAGTAAGCGCATAATTCTGATAACTTTCATTTCAATCCGTTTAAATCTGGCTGCCAATTTTAGTGTTTACTGGTCTCAGTATGAATGCATCGCCTTCTAATTCTGCTATTAGCACCTAGCTATATATACCCAAGACGAAAACCAAGTGTACCTACCTCTGCTACGAGTCAGATGACGCCAGGAGGATGCGTCAATCTATCCTCACACTATCTTTCTACTCGCGATCACGGCAAGTCGCCGAATTGTTGAGATATTTTTACATTGTATTTAATTAGACCAGTTTCTGCTAGAGTAACTTCTACGAGTACCTTTCTACTCTATTTGTCAAATCCAAATTTATATACCTACCTATATATATACACACATAAGAATCATTTCTAGTCTTTACAACAATGGGGAACATTCATCTTTTAAAACTTTTGACCTCAGATTAGGATTCAGTGCACTTGGAAACTACCCACATGTACCACTTTTCATCACAAAAGACCTCTTAGTTTGGTCAATAAATGGGTTGGAAGATCACGCGTGACATAATAGTGCAAGGGAGCCGAGATTCCCCCAGTTTTGCTGGTCAGATACCCACCATTTGGCACCTTTTTGGAAAGTTCTCGCTCAGATCTTTTCATTAAGCGAGTAAAAAATTACCATGAAAATTCCCTGTTGTATTACTAGGTATAATATTATTCGCATTACTCGCATTAATTATTATTTGGTCGCCTAAATAATCTCAAAATCTCGGTGAAAAAAAAAAATTCATTTTTGTTTTTCAATTTATGTTTTAGCGAGCTTTCAAAGAAGAAATGAGCTATTTAGATTTTTTTAAATTTTTGATTGCATCAAGTAATAAGTTATTAACAATATTATTTTGAAAATACAGATATAAATATTCAAAACTAAGATACATCACTGAGTTTTGCTTATTATGACAAATGCTTCACTTCACTGCTTCACAAGTAGGCAAGATCAAGTGGTTTGGTACGCTTAAGTCATCCTGTGATATCACTTGCGTCAAGGAGACGGACAGCTTCCCTGTTGACGTGATATCTCAGCCGATGGAGTTGACTCACAGCTTGTCGCTTCATAGACTCTATTATTGTCTCGACATGAAGTGCGTGAAGGAAACGTTCATTTAGAAAGTACCATGGTGCATTGGCAATATTTCGTAATACATTATTCTGGAATCGTTGAATGATGTCTTGGTTTGATTGAGCCGTACAACCCTACAGCTTGGCTCCATAGGTCCGAACAGGTTTAAGGACCTGGTTATGCAGTGTAAGCTTGTTCTGGATCGACAGCTTCGACGACTCCCCATTAACCAATTTAGCTGTATGTCGCTAGTTTGAAGGACATACTGGAGGGGGCCAAGTACGCTCCCTTGTGGGACGCCTGATGCAGTTACCAGTATTAGCTCTGAGAAGGCATCTTCTTCTTTTATTCTGAAATAACGAATGGTGAGGTATGATTGAAGCAGCTCAGCATACTTCGTTGGCAGAGTTTTGCGCAGCTTGTAATGGAGTCCCTCATGCCAAAATTGGTCAAATGCCAGAGCGACGTCAAGGAAGATGGCAGAGCAGACTTTCTGTTTCTCAAGTACTTGTTCGATTATATGTGCTATTCGATAGACTTGATCAATCGTTGAGTGTTTCTGTCGAAAGTTAAACTGATTTCTTGGTAACAGCTTGCATTCTTCAATTATGGGTATTTGTGTATTAGCTTTTCGAAGAGTTTTGATAAAACTGGGAGAAGTGAAATTGGTCTGTAAGAACTTAGTTCCTTGAGGGGCTTGTCTGTTTTAGGAATCATGATGACCTCAGCAATCTTCCAAAATAATTGACGAACGCATCGGAGTCTTATAACCGCAGAGAGCTATTTAGATGGCTTCAAAATTTTAAAAGTGGAGGGGGGGGGGGGGGGCGAAAGTGGGGACCCCCTACAAATCCGATTCATACATCAAAGAACACAATTATTCTAGATTTTAACGTCGTATGTATAATATCTTATAATGTATTATACCTACATACACAAATATATAATAATTGAGGTTGATAATACCAGGCTATCGATGTTTGTTAACAGGGTTTTAATTAACCTGTTAAAAAACATCGACTAGCCTGGTCATTATCAACCTCAATTGTACAAATACAACTAGTCAGAATCTCACCACTATATATATATATATATATATATATATATATATATATATATATATATATATATATATATATATATATAGGGTGGAGCGTCAGAAATTAAGGTTATGTTGGACCGGTCAGAAAATGTTCTATTTACTGTCAATAATAAGGGGTTAAAAGGTTTTTTTTTTCAAGATTTCAGGGTGGCATTATTGCTTTTTTTTTCATTGAAAAAACATTACTTCTACTACTCGACGCCGAAATGGTATTTTCGCTAATTTTTCGTCACGCCTCGATAATTACAATTCAAGTGCCTAAATTAATTTCATTTGAAAATTCGCTCTATTAGCCATGCTGCTTGACTTTTTCTTTCCCCGCCTTACACCCAATTCACAATGCTTGCATTCGTCTATTAGATCGACTCCCAAGGTTTTGACTGCATTGTGTGACAAGAAGTCTTTACATCAACGTAACAATTATTGGGTTGGACAATAGATTTCGAGTACACAAAATGGGAAGAGAGATGTTAGGTGGTACCTGCCTACGAACAAGATGTCATTCAAGTGGATGAGGCGATGACAAGAGATGCCGTCGAAGGGAGCTTGAAAAAAAAAAAAAAAAACGAAAAGGAACGAGTGATGGAAGGGGTTTTCAGGAAGTTTGTCAAACAATGAGGCGGAACATCAATAGTTTGACTTCCTTATGAGGTAGGTAGAAAGGGCACCTGTCTAGCGGAATCGGTACGTCCGACGGTGGGGCTAAAAGACTCGCACGGTTGAAGGGATTTCCACGACTTGACTTCGACGTTCAGCGACTCCTACATGGGGTAAAGATAGTTAAACTTCACTTTTGTGCTTTGGGACTCTACATGCCGATACCTACTACGTACAACCAACCTACATAGCTTCACCCAGCCGACCCATAACCAGACGCACCACAACAAGGGATAAACATAAATCACTCTCGTTCCGACAACAGTTTTTGGGGCAGAACCTCAAACGAGGTTAAAGAAAGTCCCACGCCGAACTTTTTTGTTGTTCAACGTCAAACTTATTCTCCCCTGCTTTATGGAAATATAACGGGATTAATGTTTTCACTTTCCTCGTTTTCTACCCTGATCAGACTCCAACAAAATACCGCTCCAAGATGCGAAAACTTCTTTTCGTAATACTACATCGAAAATAGAGTAAATGCTGCTAATTGCATATTTTTATCCCAATCCGTTCTCGGGATGTGATTTGAAATATCTGTCGTCTATGTCAATGTCTTTCGTCTCAAGTCCACTTCAATCTATCTTCTCTCACTAAGCCTATTCAAACGGAATAGGTGACATAGTTAGGCTAAGGTAACTGAATGAAAACAATAATGCAGTTACTCATAGCAAGATGTTCATCAAAGGCCTATTGAATACCAACACAACAGTACTCAATGAGAAAAGTTTTTGGAAAACCTTTGATCTGGACCACAATCCATCGGTTTGGGGTCAGCTTGCTGATAGGCCACGAATGGAGGCCGACAGATGCGCACAAATCAGCAGTGTGGACGCGTTTTGCTACGAACAAAGCCAGCCTCTTCCGATCGTATTGATTTGTATAAACAGATACGAGTGCAGACATAGGGTTACCACAGTCCAGACTGCCAATTTTCCTTCCAAAACAATTTATCGTTTATCGACACAGATGAGGTGTCATTTTTGCAAGTTCGGACACCTACACGGCAAAAAACTTATTCAAAACAAAAATAAATTTCCATGAACCGTAACCAACAACAGGAATCACACAATATGTATCAATATATATATTCAATCAACGTCAATGCAGGATACTGGAGATCAGCATACGATCCATTCTCCAAGGTCTTGAAGGTACCAACAAGTATTTGGAAAATGCAACCTTATGAGTAGCAGTAAAGAATTAGGTGGATATTACATTGTACTGATCGCTGGTAAATTACGTGTTCTTCAGCTTATATATAATTGATGTTGTGCAGAATACAAAAGAAAAAAGTTCCAGTCATGATCGTATGATGTTGAATTGTTTTGAAATTTGAACTTTTTGAGTGCAAGGAAACTGTTAACTATTAATTTTATAACAAAAAACGTATTCCAAATAGTGGTCTCCTATTCAAATAGAGGTTTTGAATTTTTAGCTTTTTTTGCAGTTTTAATCGATTTTTTAGCAAATTTTAATGAATTTTAAGTAGGTACAATTTTCAGAATAATTTCGTACATAAACTTTTGAATGCTCTGTTTTATAGTTAATACACTTTATTTGAGCAATATTATACCAAAAAATATCAACTTAACAATTTTGAACCGTTTTTAGCCATTTTTAGTGATTTTTTAAGAACATTTTTGGTAATTTGACCAATTTAATGTACCTACTCAAAAAGTGCTGGCTAACAAACTCATCCTTTCATTTAGAAAGCTTGATTTTTTAGCGCAAGAACGGAATTTTTATCTCAATCCTACGGAGAGTTATCGTCTGGAATGACACACATATATGTGTATATATGAAAAAGCGTTAAACTCTAGGATTCGTTTCAGAATGCCTCAAAACGGATTTAAATGAAGAAATTTTTCAAACGTGATTTTAAAATTTTCCTAGCCATTGCAATAGCCTCATTTTCTACGAAAATTCACTAAATGACGCATCGAAGATCAAGAGATTGAATATCTTTACAAATCTCAAACATGAAATGTATTCAAATGGAAGCCGTACCCCGTACGGGCTATGCGTTGCAATGAACCGTTTCTCATGCGATTAGCGAAGTTAGACAACGTCGAGCGTGGTGAGTATTTAGATGGGTGACCGCCCAGGGAAGGGTCAAGACAAGACGTTCAAATATTTTTCACGCTTCTGTACGGTGAACCCCTCTCCACTCAAGGGGGCGAGGCAATGAAAAGTTCCAGTCATGCAGCATGATCGTTTGAGCGAATTTTCGTAGATGATCGTACAATGCTAATTTTACACTGTTGTCAAAATTGAGGACTTCGAGTGAAAAGAAATTGTTAATTATCGATCCAATTTTACGGAAAAAATACTTGATCTAAATAATAATCTGTTATTCAAGATGAAATTTTAGATGTAACTTATTTTGCAGTTTTTACCGATTTTTTGCTATTTTTAGAGATTTTTTTAGCACTTTTTTTTTAATTTGACTAATTTAATGTGCTCCAACAATGCTGGCCATTGAAATCGTCCCTTCAATTGGAAAGCTTGATTTTTTTGGCGCAAGAACGGTATTTTTATCTCAATCCTGAGGAGAGTTATCGTCTGGAAGGACACACGCACACACACAGAAACACACACACATTCTGTGTGTGAAAAAGCGTTAAACTAGGGTTCGTTTCTTAATGTCTCAAAACAGATTTCAATGAAAAAATTTTTCGAAAAATTTGGATTTACCTTCATTTTCCACGAAAATTCGTTAAAATCAATTAGCATATTTGTTTTATTGTATCTTGTTGTATTTGCGGGATTAAGTAAATGTATTTGTAGTGACAGTAGAGGAATTCCCTGAAAGTCTCCGATATTTCATTCAACGCCTCATTTCGGAATTCACTTCTGTAATCCAGGTACAATAAACTAAATAAAAAGTATACTCGAGTAGATTTACACCTCGTTATATTAGGCTATAAAATGTTTCCTACTTACTCAATGGGAGGATACTGTTTGCCAATCTGAGCTCGTGGGTAGGAACTAAATGGGAATAATGTTGATATCTGTATTCACTTATCAGGACATATATATGTTTACAACTTGTGTGATTTACGAAGGAATTAGCCACAAGAGAATCATTAGACCTCTAAATACGGATTCAATCCGAAGTGGATCCACTTGAATCTGTGAATAATGTGTACACTGCAGTTCATTGTAAGCAAGGTGGACATATTTTAAATGGAAAGAAGGACCTCTGAAACGTCACTCACGAAACGACTCCCCCACGCGGGCCGATATTGATGCCATTCCAAGTTAACGTTTTACATGAGCCTAATTAGTTGGCCTTTGTCCATTAACACGCTAAGACTTGGTTATTCAGAGCCATAGAGCGTTTATAAGGGCCAGATCCGCCAACGGGAAGTTTTCCTTGGACCAGGACCTTGGGTTTGGCGAAATGACCGTTCCAACAACCCTTGACTCAGGATCTTCTTGTGATAACGCATGGATTCTGGAATCCATCTGTTGGGTTGGGTTTACCCACGGATCAGCGCTGATCCGCAACTTTCTCACAGCCCGCCATTCAGTGGTAAAAACACCAAATCTAGGTGGACATTGCTCATAACTCCTAGAAAAAAGGACGAAATCACTTGAAAGATTGTGTTTATCCACGACAGATACTTCAGGATACATCGCGACTCCATTACTTTGCAGCAGCAGTTGTGGTTACGGTCGTCATGGTCTTGATGCGATGCCAGAACCAGAAACGTTAACTTACCGAAGGTATGCGTATTTGGTAAATCTAGTTTATTATAACGCATATTTGTTCACTGAATCGAATGGAACTATTCTGAAAGCTCTACCAAATAAACTACATTAATTTACAGGAGCGGGTTACCATTAAGACAAAAAAATGATAATAACAATTAAATTATTAATAAACAACGAAAATGAAATAAATGAAGGTACTTTTCCCGAAGAAACATTGGTAAATTTGAATAATACAAAAAAGTGAAATGCAATATAAATTTAAAACCATGAAATCATACGATGGGACAATATGAATTTAATATAAACTAACATAGAATTCCCCGTTTTATTTCATTTATTTTTCTTCGACATATACAGTGTTTACTGGAGTTACTGGTATTTGGTACAGGTACATTACTAGTACTTCAGCCAAGAAAAACGTCTCAAAATCTACCTAGTTCTCCATCGGTCATATTTTCCTTTCTCAAAACTTTTTAAGGCTCTATCCGCATTCACTCCACCGAGACAAGAAATATATTTGAAAAATGATTTTTTCTACACTTTTTTGAAATTTGATCAATTTAATGCTCTCAAAAGATGCTGGCAAACGAAGTTGTCCTTTCGTTTGGAAAGCTTGAATTTTTGGCGTTTTTTATTTCAATCCTAAGGAGAGTTTTCGTCTGGAAGGACACACATATATATACATGATTAAATGTATGTATATATATATATATATGAAAAAATTATAAACTTAGGATTCGTTTCAGAATGTCTCAAAACGGATTTCAATGAAGAAAATTTTTTTAAATTTATTTTAAAATTTTTGGAGCCATTGCAATAGCTTCATTTTTTACGAAATTCGCTAAAAGTTCGACTTCAAAAGGGCAAAGTTACCTAGTCTTGGTTTGGATTATTTACGAACGTAATAATTGTTACTTCCAGAAAAGTGAGTATGACGGATCTCCCCTGCTTCCCTTGCTAGTCAGATATCTTCCGGTTCGTGTTTTACGTATAGAGTCCGCTTGTTGACAGAATGATAAACAGGTAGGTAGAGGTTGGGCAGATAGGCGATTTTCCTCGAGATCGGTGGCCTTTGAAAAGGTGGAGGGCCAGAGATAAAACTCAACATC